>JAHBCN010000110.1:287393-317316 GCA_019359885.1 Listronotus oregonensis | reverse complement strand
AACACAAATATTTTAAAGTGGGGTATAATTTAATTAAAAAGAAATTGACCTAACAGGGTCCAAAACCTGCAGATACGTTTAATTGACCATCCTGTTAAAAGTACTCTGTATATTTTTAGTAGCGTCAATAAGGCATTTTAGTTGAAAGTCCTCAAGAACACCTCCGATTTTAATATTTTTTTTAATAATTCTGTTTTTCCATATTATTTAAAATTAAAAACCCTTTTTGGGGGGCAAACAAATATTTATATTGTTTAAACCATAATATTTATAATATTTAAATGGAACAATTTTTTTTTTAAATCGCTGTAACTTTTTAAATATTAATTTTCATCATTTTTACACCAAATCTTTTTTGATGATTAAATTTCCTACAAAAATACTTTATAATAATTTCTCGTATTTTTCATAGTTTCGAAGATATCGTTGACTTCAATTTCTAAGAGCAGAAATTTTACTTAATTTTTTTAATGTAATAATTGCTTATAAGATATTTTTTATTAACATAAAATAAATATACATAACAAAACTAATAATTTATGTATTTCTTTAGGATTTAAACAACACTGAAAAACATATTTTATAATATTAGATATTTTAGAAAATATGATAAAATTTAAATAAATAATATTTCATAAAGAGTTATTTATCAGAAATTTTAATATATTTTATTAAATGTTAAAAAAAAATCTGCTTTACTTAAATATCCCAAAAATAGAAAATTTTATTTTCATTTATATTTAGTGGGTGGTTATCGCAGTCACTTTCACTGCAAACAATGCAAGCCGGTAAGCAATGAAGGCCACTTTTTCCGCAGCCATATGCTGAACCGCATCCTGTTTTGCAGGAGCAAAATATGATTTTCAAGACGTTTTCAGGTGCTGCTGGTTGCGTCATTTTTACTGGTTTTAAATAATCGTCTTTTTGCAATCCCATTCTTTAGAAGAAATTAGACAATTAAGTTTTTATTGCTAAACATGTAAGTAGACTCTTAGCACATGATGATAAAGAAATATATTTTTTAAACCACTCAAAAATAATTCCTTACAACAAGTTTATTCAACAAAAACTATGTTAAGTAAATATGAAAATATTAAAAAGAGCACCTTTTATTTATTCATGCATTCACTGGATGTGATACTACCCCCTGCTTTTGTATTAAAGGTAAAAATAATTTTATTAAAATTTTTAGTAATGGTTATAAATTACGTGCAGCAGCTGAAACTTTTGTGGTTGAATATCAAAGTGATGAAGTACTTTTTAGTAAAGGTATAAGTTGTAAAGTCATAATGTATGGTGCTAAAACTGCCAAAATCCTGAATATACTCCAATACAAACGTTTCATAGCATTAGCTTCAAAAGATAAAAGCGTACAGCTTCATTCACTACCTCCGACAGAGGATGCAGCAGAACAACATATCAAAAGAGTCTATTTACAAGTTTAGCAACGGAAAATTAATTCTCTAATCCCTCCTGAATAATGGGGTTGGCAAAAAGACAATTATTTAAAACTAGTAAAAATGACGCAACTAGCATCACCTGAAAACGTTTTGCTTCTGCAAAACAGAATGCGGTTCAGCATGTGGCTACAGAAAAAGTGGCCTTTATTGCTCACCGGCTTGCAGTGTTTGCGGTGAAAGTGACTGTAATAATCACCCAGCACCTGAAGAAGATGAAATCTCGGATACGCAAAATATAAATGAAAATTAAATTTTATATTTTTTTTATATGCGAGTAAAGCAGAAAATTTTTAACATTTAATAAAATGTTTTAAACATTGATAAATATCTCTTCATAAAATTTTATTTATTTAAATTTTATCATATTTTCTTAAATATCTAATATAGAATATATCTCTTAAAGTTGTTTAAATACTAAAGAAATAGTTGAATTTTTATGTTTGTTATGTATATTCATTTTATGTCACTATTATATAAAAAATATCTTATAAGCAATTATTACAGTCCAAAAAGTAAGTAAAATTTCTGTTCAAGTTTACGATATCTTCGAAACTATGAAAAATACGAGAGATTATTATAAACTATTTTTGTAGGAAATTTAATTATCTACAAAAAAGAATTTGTGTAAAAATGACTAAAATTAATATTTAAAAAGTTACAGCGATTTAAAACAATGTTCCATTTAATAACCTTTCCTTCCAAAATTTAACAATAGAGTGTTTTTTTTAGCAAAATTTAAAACTGGTAAGTATACGTTTCATTTGAATGAAAATAATTTTAAATCTGATTTCTTTACCCAAAAGTCATTACTGACTTCTATTCCCCGTTTTGATTACAAGATTCTGCAATTTTGTTATTAATTGCTGATAAATCTATCATACTATTTGCTTGCCATTTAGAATTTCTTCTAAGTCTCCTACTTTTTTTACCTAAAAGGGTAATATATCTAAATATAAAAAATACAATACTTACCTTTATGAATTTAGTTTTTCTTACGTGAAAACTCGCTAAAAAGTATTTAATACTTATCACCATTCATTGTAATTACCTAATCGTGAGTATGATTGTTACGCCGAACAAAGCAAGAAAATGTATACTCATTAGGAAACCAACTTAATACTTTAAAATAATTTTTCCAAAGCTGACAATCGGAAAATAGGTGATACTTATTTATTTAAAAAAGAATATTGAGAATATAGAAAAATTCACAGTAACTGTGCTAAATTTTCTATTCCCCCCATGTCGGGAAATTCTTTGAGAAAAAATACACTTTATGGTATTTGTTTGGTCATTTAAAATGATCTGGGATGTATAAAAACACAAGTTTTGATATAACAAAACACGTTTTATGCCGTTCGAAAGAAAAAAACATCATCTCGGGATTTTATTATATATATATATATATATATATATATATATATATATATATATATATATATATATATATATATATATATATATATATAAAACCGGGGGGTGCATCGCCAGACTGGCCATAGGAAATCCCATGTAAATTTTGATACATTGAAATATTGCCCCTATTGAGTTTACAAAAAAATTGATTATACTATATTGAAGACGTTGATAAGATTAGCTCACATTCAAATTTTTTCTTTTTTTCTGATAAGGAAATTTTAAAAAAAGTTATTTAAAAAAAAACATTTGTAAAATCGTTGCATACCTGCTACAACCTTAAGGACAGCACATACTGACGCGAATTAATTCGCCGCGATAAGGAAAGCGAAATTTCGCTACATAGGCGAAACAAAATTCGCCTCTCCATCCATTTGCGCGAATATTTCGCTACATAGCATCAAAATTCGTTCTCCCCACATTTGCGCGAAATTTTACAAAATATTTTTTTTTTTTTTTTTGGGAAGGATGGATTCTTCAAGCTCTGAAGAAAAAGCAATACTATTATTGGCTGTATATCATTTTTTGTTAATAGCTATTTTCCAAATAAGTGCGGGAAGAAAAATTTGGTTGAAAAATGACAAATACCGTCTACTACTTTTTGTGCCGAAGTTGGTGTATTGCTTTTTTAGGAGAAAGCTGTGGACACATGACATAAATTTGGAAAGAGAAAAAAAAGGCGAATTTCATACAGTAGTGCCACAACTGCGACTAGATGAAAAGCGTTTTTATAAATGTTTTAGAATGGATATTAATTGTTTCGATGGTATATTATACCT
Organism: Listronotus oregonensis; assembly: GCA_019359885.1. Classification (NCBI taxonomy): domain Eukaryota; kingdom Metazoa; phylum Arthropoda; class Insecta; order Coleoptera; family Curculionidae; genus Listronotus; species Listronotus oregonensis. Next base: position 313,664 of record JAHBCN010000110.1, on the reverse strand, counting down.
AATAAAAGAAGACGCCAAAAAACAACATACCAATTTACGAGAACCTATTTCAGCAGAAGAAAGACTAGCTATTACTTTAAGGTATTTGATTGTAAAAGAAGTGTGTAAGGCTATACGTACAAGAATGGAGCCTTTTTTCTTCCGTCCCGACCAAAGAAATATGGGAAAATTTGCTAACAATATTCAAGTTTGGGGGCTTTTCCCAAACTGTATTGGCAGTATAGATGGAAACATATCACCATAAAATGCCCACGAAAAACTGGATCAAATAATTTTTGCTATTTAAAAAAATTCTCTATAGTACTGATGGCGACGTTAGTGCTGACTATAAATTTTTTTGTGGACATAGGGGGTTATAAAAAAATAGTGGGGGGGGGCATATTTAACAATTCTAATATGGGGCAGAGATTTGAAGCTAATTTAATGAATGTTCCAGATGAAAAAAACCCCCGGGAAAATCGAACCTTTTTCCGCATGTTTTGGTTGGGGATGAGGCTTTTTCCCTTTGGGCCTTATTTAATAAGACCTTTTTCCATATAAGCAAAGAGACGTAAAGATAATTTTAAAACTCGTTTAGGAGAGTGAAAGTGGTCGAGAATCCTTTTTGGCATTTTGGCCCCAAAAAATGGCAAAATTTTAAAAGGCCAAAATTTAAACCAAAGTTGAAACGATCTGATCTGAACTGAATGTTCAGAGGGTGGTAATATACCACGCACCTAACCCCCAGTAGGTTCTTTTTTGCTTCCTCTTGTACAGGCGGGAGATTCACTGGTCGTCCAACCTATTGATTTAAAATAGTTGACGACGTCTTTTTGGAATCTCCCAATTTCGCCATTGGGGGCCAATTCTAGCAGGGGGTTTTAATGTGGGGGGGACAATCGAAAAAAATGTGTTCCGCGGTCTATCTTCTTTTTCTAGCCTCCTAATCCTTGTTCGTTAGACCCATTTTAAATAGGTGTCCTTTAGCCCGCAGTGGCCAGTTAGAACGCCCGTTAGTGTTCGGAGGTTCCCTTCTGGACATCATAAAAGGTTTTTTTTTTATTGACTTGTCTGGATAGCTCAGCATTATTTTTCAAAATTGCAGTTTGTTGGCCAGCGAGTCAGCGGTATGATTCCTTTAGATATTTTTCATGTCCTTGATCCCCGGGTAAATTGACCACATTATTTAGAGGGTTTAGTCAGGGGTTGATGACATTCCCCCCTAGTCCCGAAGAATTCGTGGTCTTTTGGGCAAACTTTTTGGGCTGTATAAATACAGATCATGGTTGGCAGTTGCGGCTTTTTAAATTTTGTAAGCCGCTGTAGTTATGGCTGCAGTTCGGATTGAAGCACCTTTTGGGGTTGGGCCCTTGTCCATCCGATTTTCAGGTTTATGGTTGGTGAGTATATGCCACAGCCTTTCCCACCTTGGTCTTAGAGCCGTCAGTGTACAGGCTAAAGGTTCCTTTAGACTCGCCTTTTATTGGTTTTGTTCCTCTTATGTTAATTGTGTAGGTTTTTTTGAAAAAAACCTTGCTGCAACTGAGTCCGCCTTGCCCAGAATTGGGAAATTCCCCCCTAGCATCCCTCCACAGGGCGTCCCGTTGAGCCAGTGCCTCATTAGTGTCTAGACCGACCATGCGGGCGTGTTAGAGTCATCAAAACCCCCTTCCTTTTAAATATATAAGGGGGGGAGATTCAAAAAACACCTCCATGCTCTAGTCGGTGTGTCCTTATAGCACCTGTGATGTTTAAAAATGCTATTCTTTGAATTTGATCTAGCTTATGTTTTGCCGTGATCTGTTCTGTTTTGGACCACCACACTATGGAACCGTAAATTTCCATGGCCGTGTAGATCCAATGGGCTACTTTGGGAGAGAATCCCCAAGTCTTTTCTATGGGGTTTGCGGCATTGATCAAAAGCAATATATGCTTTCATTCTGTATTATTTTAAGTGAGAATTCCACGTTAACTGTCAAAGGAATACCGGTTTTTACCTCCCCTTGGCTCAGTTCTGTATTGAAAAAAACGGGGGCTCTGAGGTTCCCTAGTTTCTTTTTTTTTTTAAACAGAACCATTTCGTTTTCTTGGGGTTTACAGATAGAGCGTGTTCAACGCACCACTGTTCCAACTTTTTAAAAGGGATGTTGCATTCTATCGCAGATTCATTCAGGAATTTGCCGTTAGCAAAATAACCACGTCATCCGCGTATGCTATCGTGAAGGTTTTGTTGTTAAGGCGTCGCAAAGGGTGTCAGAACCAGTTCCATAGTAAGGGTGAGAGTACTCCTCCCCCCGGACAGCCTTTTGTTCCTTGCTCCTGACCAAATCGTCAGCCTTTTTTTTATTACTCGTTTAGAGAGCTTTTTCATTATCCATCCATTTACTGTTGGTGGGGGGTGATAGTCCGGGGTCCCGATATTTTTGGGAAAGTCGTTTTGTCAAACGCCCCCCCATGTCTACGTCCCTAAGGGGACTCCTTGTAGTCCATTGATCTTTCGATTTTATTTGAGACTGCGTATATTTCTGTCTCCGTTGATCTGCCTGTAGTGTATGCATGTTGGTTTGGGTGTAAAGGTTTATTGATAATCACTACATCTTTGATATATCTTTCGCATAGCCGCTCCATGGTTTTCATGGGAAATGATGTAAGGCTGATTGGTCTAAATAAATGATTTAGGGATACTGTAGTCAGCCTTCCCTGGTTTTGGTATGAAGACAACTCTGACTTCTCTCCAGGCCTTCGGGATGTATCTTAGGGCCAGTGATGACCTGAAAATCCTACCAGGTGCGGAAGTAGTACCTCCATTCCCCACTGAAGTAGGGCTGGATATACGCCGTCCGGTCCTGGTGATTTGAAGGGGAGAAGCCAGTGATGGCCCAACGAGCCTTGTCCTCATCAATAATTTTTGAGGCAATTTGCCAGTCTTCGTTTGTGGGTATCACCTCTACATCCACGTCCACATGTTCTGTGTCTGCTGATTTTATAGTGGTGGAACCCGGAAAGTGTGTAGCAACCAGACAGTTGATGCTTTTTTCAAGGTTGGTTGTGTAGGAACCATCCTCGTTTTTCAATTTTCCTATACATTGATATGGATCTTTATTAAGAGCTTTTTGAAGCCTAGCTGCATCAGAAAAATCTTCAATTTCCTCACAGTAGGATATCCAGGTCGCTCTTTGTTTTTGTCTTGACTTTTTTGTATTCTTTGAGGAGGGATCTGTACAGTTCCCAGTCCTCATCGAGAGTTGAAACGACAAGAATCGAGATCTTCTTGGTCATTTTCTCGAGCTCGTAAAAAATTATGCAAAATGCGCGCTGTTTTTACAACCAAAAGTTGAAACGACAATTTTGGTTGTGAAAACAGCGCACATTTTGCATAATTTTTTACGAGCTCGAGAAAATGTCCAAGAAGATCTCGATTTGCAACCAACAGAGTTTGAGGACAACATAGGAAAAGCATTTAACAATATACAAAGGGACGCAAGACGTGCAACAAATATTGCATTCGCTACTCGAGAAAAAATTGTTAATTACTTTACAAATACCTAATCAATGATATTACACAGAATTATACCTATCATCGCATTTAGATGTTACGATACAATAAGAAGAAGTAGGAATAATTAAAATATATAATAAAAACGTATATGGAAAAATTTCTTTTTTTTTAATGTTTAACAAATCAGTATACTTAAGGGAAGCCTAGGCCTCCCTACTTTTTAAAACAATTTAAATATTTTTGGTAATAACTAAATTTTTTCCCTATATTATTTCAGTTAATGTTTATAGTCAATATACGCCACTGATTATCACAAAATAATTCTAAAAAGTTTTGGAAATACAACTCAAAGCGTACAGGGTTCGCACTTATTTAAATTATATAGAAACCTCCAAAAAAGGTATCTTTAATTTTTAATAGCTTATATAATAACATACAATTGAAAATTTACCTGTAATATGTATCTCTTGCCCAATTTCGTCCCAAAACTTATCTTTCTTTCTTATGTTTTTATAATCTTCATGGCTTAAATCGTATAAAATCGGATATTTTTTCACAAACTCTATTAATATTTCAGTAAAAGCCATCTTAAATTCGCAACGAAAACGACAGAAAACGCGGCTGGTCGCGAAAGAAATAAAATCGCTGGAGTTTCGTTATCGCCAAGCGAAATTTTCGCGCCAGTATGTTGCTTCTCGTATACGCCGAAGAACTTGAGTCGACGAATATTTCGCGAGGCGAAAATTTCGCCGTCGCACCGAACTATTCGCGTCAGTGTGTGCATTCCTTAGAATCCACCAGTAATAAATACGTTTTACTTTGTATCAGTTATTTCAAAATGTTTTACAGTATTGAAGAGAAAATAACAATGATTAAATGATATTACATGGAAAATAGTTATCGAAGAGTATCCGACATGTTCTCTACGTTTTTTCCTGACAGACACATTCCACGTAAGACAATAGTTCAAAATATTGTTCATAAGTTTGAGACAAAAGGTACTGTTATTAATAAATGCAACTGCTTAGAGCGAAATAATAATGTACTCGATGGAAGAGCTCAAGAAAATAATGCCGATTTAGATGTTTTACTTCACGTAGAAGAAAATAAAGGAATTAGCACCAGGCTTCTTGGCAAAGTTGTAGGAAAGGATCACAGCACAGTACTAAGCAAATTAAAGAATTATAAATATCATCCGTACAAATATCAAAGACATCAGGAATTAGGGGAAGTCGATGAGATCCGAAGAGCAGATTTTTGTTTTGAAGTTATGGAAATGGCGAATAACGATAGGGACTTCTTACGCAATATTTGTTTTAGTGACGAATGCACCTTCACATTAAACAATGAACCAAATTCAAAACATTAGATACTGGAGTAAAGAAAATAAACACAGATCTGTATCTACAAGGACTCAATACCCTCAAAAGGTAAACGTTTGGGCGGGTATATTTGGACATCGGATTATTGGACCTTTTTTCTTGAATCACAATTTGGGAACAGAAACTTTTTTAGAAGTATTACAAAATCAAGTGGGGACGGCATTGGAAGAAGTTGCACTGACAATCAAGACATTTGGTTTCAAATGGATGGTTGTCCTGCACACAATTCACGAGAAGTAAGGGAATATGTTCAAAATGTTTTCAATGGACTCACTATAGGACCAAATTACACCATAAATTGGCCAGCTAGATCTCCTTATCATTCGCCAAAGGACTTCTTTCTTTGGTCATATCCAAAATATTATTTATACAAATTTGAGTTATCAAAATTTAGAAGAATTAAAAGTTTCAATTTCAGCGGCGTGCGATCGACTATCGGCATTTCAACTTCATAATGTAAGAACTGAATTTTATAACTCGTTTAGGATATTTAGTTGTAGCAGTTTTTAAGTATCTTTTTCACCTTCCTATAAAATTGTTCAATTATGTAAAAATCTTATTATGTAGTTCAATGTATTTACTTGTATTTATTAAATGATTACAACCATTATTTTCTTCCAATACTGTAAAACATGTTGAAATAACTAATACAAAATAAAACGTAAATTAAAAAGTTGACAAGACATTTATTTATTACTGGTGGATTCATTAGGTATGTAGCAGGTATGAACGATTTTCCAAATAGTTTTTCTTAAATAACTTTTAATTGCTTTATCAGAAAAAAAAAAAGAAGAACGGAGCTAATCTTATCAACGTCTTCAAAATAATCTAATACAATTTTGTTGTAAATTCAATAGGGGAGCCAATATTTCAATGCATCAAAATTTACATGGAATTTCCTATGGCCATTGAAATGCTCATATATATATTATATTATATTATATATTATTATATATTTATGTAATATATATATATTTTTAAATAGTATATATATATATATATATATATATATTATATATATATATATATATATATATATATATATACTATATATATATATATATATATATATATATATATGTATATTATATATATATATATATATATATATATAAAATATATATATATATATATATATATATATATATATATATATATATATATATATATATATTTATAATAAATTAATATTATTAAATTATTATATTGTTGAAAGAGTCTGTCTATATTTATATAGTATAAACAAAGCTCATTATACTTTTTACTATTACTTTTGCCATATGTTAGTTGATTTGTTTTTGTCAAACATTTCCGCTTATTTTTGAGAAATCGGTTTCATGATGACTCCTTTGAATATATGTTTTTTTTTAATATAAGTTAGATTTCATCATTAACTTAAATACTATGCAAATATAGAGAAAATAAAAAGACAGTTTCAGGTTAACAGTGTATTCTTCACACAATTAGTAAAATATTGCATATGTTTGTATGATTTAAAATTTATCTTAATTGTTAAAATATTGCTTCTAACGTACTTCTTTTCTGTTTGAGCTTTTTACAAGTTTGTTTGTTAATAAATTTGAAAAGTGCATCCACAATGTTAGCTGGAGTTGTGTCCTTACAGTTGTTTTCTAAATCCGTTACTACACATTGTCGAATTTTGGCCATGTCGCTAAAAATATTTTTTATAAGTAATAGATGTAATGTAATACACTAGAGTCCCGTTAATCCGAACTAATTGGGACCGAACCCTGTTCGGATTAGCAAAAATTCGGATTAGGCGGAATTTTGTCACATAATGCCATATTATTGTCTTGTTGAGGCATATTTAGCGTCTGATGTGTAAAATATTACAGCTCAGACGGTAAATACACCTTTATTGTTTAACAATTAGATTTTGTTAATAAACGTATGACGCTACTTGAAAAAAACTTGTTTTTCTTTACTCTTCTTAGTTCAACAATTTTATAAATTTATTTTTTTTTGTCCTGGCCCTGTTCGGATTAGCGGGACTCAAGTATAATAACTTTGTTTATGTTTTGCTTGGCATCTGGGTGTAATCTGTAGTGTCCGACCTAATGGTCAATCAATTTTTGCTTTAGCGGAGCCAAAGCTGAAGATTTAATCAACTCAGGAATTTTAGTTCAGAACTGATTACAAACATGGAATTTTAAAATTAGGCATGCCAATTTTAATTTACTCCGTGTGGTAATGATAATTGGGAATAAATGATTGATATAAATAAATTGCATTGTATCGTTGTAACAATATAACAGTCATCATTTAGTATGGCTCATATCGCCATACTGACTAGGACTGTGTAAGTTTTCAATTTCAACTTAAAGAATATTTGGTGTTTAATAAGACGGTTATTAAAAATTGTACCTATTAATAATATTATTTTTAAATACAATTTTAGGTAGGTAGGTAGGTTTAAAGTGCGTGGGTATAACACCCTTCCACCGCGACCGATCGGACTATTGTGGCTCACACCCTTTTATATTTCTCCCACCAGGTCCAGACTTCTAATAAATCTGATGATCCTGTTGGGAGAGAGATCTTTCACCTTCCCCGGCAACAAGGTGTCATTGCCGAGGATTGCGAATCTTAGTGGTGCCATTGCTGGGCACGAACACAGTATGTGTTCTGCCGATTCATCCCCCTCCATGCACATGCGGCACTCGGCGTCTTCCGCTAGGCCGATCTTGTGCATGTGGTATTTCAATCTGCAGTGTCCCGTGTACAGTCTAGAGTTTTAAGGTGTACCCTTGATTGCTCCAGTAGTTTGACAGAACATTGTTGGTTCGGTCTGCGGATTCATTACCCTCTAGGCCGGTGTATCCAGGTATCCACATTAGTGTAACCTTATTGTTTTGACCCAGTTTGTTCAGCGCATCCTTGCAATTTCAGACGGTTTTCGAATTGCACCGGCTGGATTCCTTAAGCCTTAAGAGCTGCTTGACTATCGAAGAATATTTTGTCTTACATGTGCACACATCTCAATAGCAAATACCTCCGCTTGAAATATGGTTACGAGAGTGCCCAGGCTGAAGGAAAACTCTGCCCTCGGCCTCTGTCCATATATTCCAGCTCCAACACTGTGTCCTTGGTTTTGGAGCCATCGGTGTACCAACAGATGTCAGCCCGGAGCAGATCGGTCGTTTTTTGACTCCAGTCCTCCCTTTGTGGGTAGACCACACTGTAGGGCCGGTTGTAATTGGTTGCTGTAGGCATTATGTCTGAGGGCATTCCCAGTCTGTCACAGGTCAGGACATAACTGAGGAGACTGGTGCTCTCCATATGATACGCCTGCGGTTTGTTACTGACCGCTTGATAGAGTCTGTAGGTTGCCCACCTTGCCTCTCTCTCTACAAGTAAATATGCAGAGGAGGCAGTCCTAGGAGGGCTTCAATGGCCGCCGTTGGTGTCGAGCGCAGCGCGCCTGTTGTCATTAGGCAGGCCTGTCTCTGTAGGCTAGATAGCTTTGCTTGGGTCAGCCGCTGCTGCCCCTTGCGCCACCATGCCACAGAGCTATACGTGATTATTGGTCTTATGACCGTCACGTATAGCCAGTACATCTGTTTTGGTTGCATGCCCCAGGATTTGCCACAGATCCTGCGGCATGTCCAGAAAGATAGGGTCGCCATACGGGTGACTTTTTCTAAATGCGAATTCCAGCTAAGAGTGCTATCTAGGATCAACCCAGATATTTTGCTTCTTTCGCAAATGGTATTGTTTCACCTTGCAGAGAGCATACAATTTTAGTATAAGCCTTATTTAGCTAATCATCATAAAAAGAAAAATAAGCAAAATGTGTTTCCAATTTTCCGATACCCAAGAGCAACAATGGAGGCAGTCGAATAGGCCTTACGTATCGGCCGATTCGAGTGCCTGACTTTCACCCAGATTTTCCCTTTTACAGATTAATCCTAATAACTTTATTTCTTCGTTTCTATTGCTCGGATAAAAAACTTCGAGAGGCAACTTGAGTAAAATATTTTTAAGTTGGTGGCACTTCCGGATATACCGGAAGTAGGTGTCAATTTGCTTATTTTAAATAAAACACCCTATATATTATTAAATTTTTAGAGTCTACACAGGATTCTAAGCTGATTTTAGGCATCGTGCTTTATACCTAAACCTAAGCATTTTTGACATATTTAATATTTTACGTCAAAAATGTCGGTTGCCCTAAAATATTTATCTTCTTCTTCCTAATGTGCTATACTCTATGCAGAGCGTAGGCGCCTTCTAGCACATATCTGTGTTGCGTACCAATTTACACAGATATGCGGGACCACAGGGCTTAACGTGTCTTCCGAAGCACATGTGAGAGGGTTTACTAGGCAAAAATACTACACAGTGGTTTGCCATTGCCTTCTGTGAGGTGACGAACTATGAAAAAATCCAATGGACAGTGCTGGAATCGAACCCGGGTCTTCTTGGCTGAGAGGCTGGTACGCTGCCACTACACCAGCTCGTCACAAATCAATAATTATCAATGTTTGCTATAAGATTACCTTTATAATTTAAATTAAGTTAAATTTATTGTTAAAAAAGACCGACCTTAACGGATTTTTACAATATTTTATTACCCTTTTTTACAGGGTGTTTAAAAAATTAAAAAAAGAAAAAAAAAAAGGAAAAAATTGCAGAAAATCTTTTTTTTTTATTGGAATATCTAAAAATTTCTGCTTTATTTTATTTAGAATTAAAAATAAGGGCAAATTTGTGTAAGGTTGTATATTTTAAACAATTTTTAGTTTTTGTTATATTGCCAGTTCAATATTTTTACATGGCGATTGCTAATTTAAAGTTTAGTCATACTCCTATTTGGTTATAACATTTTAATTTTAGTGGGTAATGACGGTGAATTTTCAATACCGATTGTTTTTTAACGCCATCGTAGCCAACTCTAAGTATTATTGAATCATCATATAAAATTAATAAACTGGAAATATATCGAAAACGAAAAATTTTCGGAATAGATAAGCTTTCACAAACCTGCCCTTATTATTAAAGCTAAGTAAAATAAAATCATAAAATTTGGGACTTTCCATTAAATAATTTTTTTTGACAATTTCTCCAATTTCATTTTTTATCTTATTTTTTTAACACTCTGTATAAGGAGTTAATTAAATTTTGTAAAAAAATCTTTTAAAGTAGGTACTTTCATCAATGCATCTATTGATGACTTAGATTAAATTATAAAGGCTCTCTTATAGCAAATATAAAAGATGTTAAAATGTTATATAATTAGAGACTTCAGAATACTAAACCACCATTTCTATAAACCTGTTTATATCATCCACCCAAGTGATAAAGCAAAATAGTATATTTAAGCAAAAAATACTTACTCGCATTTTTTCTTATCAATTCCCAGTGTGGGTAATGTATTTGGAAATGAGGATAAAGATAAACCGTCAGCAGTGTCAATGTCGAGTTTGAGTGTTGCGTTTACACAGTTCATAATTGCTGTAGAGCGATTTCCAACGCACTCTACTCCACCTTCAGCCACAAACACTAAAACAGGAATATTTTTAGCAAAAAGTTGTTTTAAAGTTCATTCATAAAATTAGACTTAAGACTAACTTTTATAGGTACCGACATAAAAAATAAAATTGTAATGTTTATCATTTTTTTGAATATAAATTGTGTCGTAATATGACGGATTTATTTTTCAAAACATATTTTTTGAGTGTTTTGCCACATTGGACCATTTGAGTCTTGGTCCTAGGTTATTAACATGTGCACGAACAAAGTCGATTGAATCTTCCGAACTGGCAGATCAACCTTTTAAAAAAATAAACCATCAATGTTTCTGTGACAACCGATGATTGTTTTCAGGTTTATTTAAAAAGTATTCTAAAAAATAGCAATTAAATTTTTCTGAAAAAAATTAATGTGATAATGTCCAAAATTATTTTTCGTTTGGGTTTAAGTTTTTTATTTTTAGTACTTACTTGCCAAACGATCACCATCTTTGAAGCAGGCGAAATCAACAACTTCTTCAATAACTCTAATTGCAGTATCAAGAGCGCTTATTTCATTTTCTTCCAAACATTTTTTGGATGCATTTACTGTGTTCATTACGCAGCTTTTAAATTCCTGACGCTTGTTACAATATTTTGCAAAAACTTCATCCATGGATCCAGTCTTTTTAGCTTCATCTAATTCATCTTTTACTTGATTTGGATTTATTTTACCCTGAAGACAACTTTTGGTTTCATTTAGTGCAATCTGAAAATAAATATAAAAAATGCGAAACTAAAGTATTTGCTCAAACACAAAAAAGGTAATATATCTTATTTCTGAGTGTTTTTGTGTAAAGTACGAACTAATGAAAACTTAAATTTTATTTTAATTTAATAATTAATTTAATATGATGCAAATATTTTAAAAGACGCTCTATGTAGTTTTATTATAGATGTAACTTGTTGGAAGTCACTGGGGGCACTAGTAAACCCCAAGGTAACGTCCAAGCTGACATGGGAATGCCAAAAAGAACTGGAAGTCTTGGGAGAACGCAACAGAGTAACTCTCTTGTGGGTACCAGGACATTCGGGAATAGAAGGCAACGAAAAAGCGGATGAGCTAGCGAGACAGGGATCATTCACACCATACTTTGGATCAGAACCTGCCCTTGGAGTGACCAAAACCACAGCACCAGGGCAAACCAGGGAATGGATCCGAAACAAATACGAGGAATACTGGGGAAACCTCAGTAGAATTAGACATGGAAAAAGCTTCATAAGGGGCCCATCCAAAAAAACGAAGGAAGAACTGACAAAGTAGGAAAATACTTCGCATAACGGTAGGGTTGCTAACAGGGCACGATAACCTAAGAGGACACCTACACATGATAGGCTCATACATTGGGGACCCAAGTTGCAGAATGTGCGAATGTGAAGCATTGAATCACAAAAGACAGGCATTATTTGGGCAACCGAAAATGAGCCCACAGGAATATATCAACCAACCAGTCTCGGGATTATACAAACTTGTCGAAGGAACAAGACTAATGGGAGATTGGTATAAAAGATAATGGGAGATTAGGTACAAAATTGTTTTTGGAAAATAAATAATATTTTTAAGTTTGTATTATCAGTTTATATATTAAATTTCAGTAGAACCTATTTTACACACAATTGATTGACATTTGCCATTAACTTGACAGCAAACGGCAAAAATGAATAAAGAAATGAAAAAATAAAAAAAAGACAACAGAAACAGAAATTAATACTAAAATATTTGCAGGGTATGGAAAAGAGAAAAGAAAAACAAGTTGAAGAGGCTAGAAGACAAAAAAAACAAGAAGAACAGGATCAGAAAATTTTAAAAGATAAAGATAATAAAAAATAAAAAGAAAAAACAAGATAATGAGGCTAGAAGGCAAAAAGAAAAACAAGAACAGGACGGGCTTTAAAAATTTTTGGAAGAAGAGGAGAATAAAAGACAAAAAGATAAAAAAGGTTCGGCTTCAGATAATTTTAGAAAACCAAGATCAAAACACCATGAACCTGGAGCAGGCTCGATTTTAACAAGTTATCGTGAAAGAAGGAGTGAGTAACGTGAAACGTGAGGTACAGGGAGGTCTAAATAATGTACATGGCCAATTAAATAAGAGGCAGGATGGATTTGATAATTTTAAAATGATGATAGGAACACAGCAACAAGACTTTCAAAATTAAATTCAGTTTGTTGCAGAGAATATCGAGTAAGGTAGGTACAGAGACTTGAAAGAGGTTGCACCAAATTTAAAACTTAAGATGTTGCTAACTATGTGGCAGCTTTTAGTTTAAAATTGAAACTTCAATTTTTTTGATGGCTTTACTTCTTGAACTATGTATCTCCAATAGTTGGAGGTCGCAGCAACAGCAAATGGCTGAAATGATGATGACAAAGTAATTTCATTAATAGTGGCTTTCAGGGGCACAGCTTTAGAAGTTTTTCAAAGCATACCAGATAGTAACCAACAAAATAACGCATAAGCACGGAAAATCGCCACCAGATTTTAATTCTGACATAAAACAATTAATACGTTTGGTTTTTTCTGCATCATCTACTGACGTGCAGGAATGGATGACAGCTTCTGCTTTTGTAGATGGTTTAAGGGATCTAAAACTTTAAGAAGACCTTAAAATGTGCCAAATCAGCAGACACTGTCATATTTAAAATTTTATAACCAAAAGTCAGGTCAGTTACCATCAAAGAACTTAAAAGTATTGACCAGTAAAGCACTTGCCTTAAGAATAAATTGGAGGCTATTTTAGAAGAGGTAAACAAGACAAGTGCTTTAACCGAGCACAAAGGAACCCTGAAAGATCCTATAAGATCGAGGCAGTTTATTCCCAGCCGTAGCATTAGCCAGTGTTAGGGGGCAAATGCTGGCTAAACGAGACGAAGTCCCTAGGGTTGTCTCCATTAAAAGTTTCAAAATTTTGCAACGGAATTTAAAGGTTAAAGGAAAAAAATAATATAAAGATAAGAAATATACTAGTCAACATAGAAGCGGTTTACTAATTAGAAGAAATCTTGTAACATCTAAAAAAATATTGCCACTTTCTAGAAGAATAAAATTGCGCTACGGGCGAATCCACACATGTATGTATATGGAGAAGTAGTCATTGAGCTCAGTCTTGGTTCTATTGTAATAAATCATAAAACAATATTGCTGATATTAAAGATGAATTTATTCTTGGAATGAACTTAATTCAACAACATGGTTTTTTATATAATCAAAAATTAAATATTGGTAAATTTGGCAATAAAGAACTTGTTTTGGTGAAAGAATAGGTTATTTGAATAAGAAAAATTACAGCCGTTGATGGTGTAAGAATACCTAGCACAATGGATGTAATTATTCTTAAAAAATTTGAGATATATCTTGGGTGCTGTGTTAAACTCGTGTAACCATTACCAGAAAACAAATCAAATGACTGGATCGAAAAAAAATTGGTTCAAGCTCATAATAGAATCCCTGACGAGTTGCAAATATGTTTCCAACTTCAACCCAAATTAATAAAGGGACGTAAGTGGAATTTCAGAAAGTGTTCAGTGACTACTAGTTGTGGCACTTTTCAAATAAGTTATCTTGTAAGCAAAAAAGCTTTAAACCTGAGAACAATCTTGGAAGCATCTGTCACAAAGAAAATAAAGAAGGCCATGGATTTTATTTCAAAAGAAGGCGATATATTTAAATCGGAAGATTGTAAGACCGGAAGAACAAATTTGGTAAAAGACCGAAATTGACCCGGGACAAGCTCATCCTGTAAGACAACCGGCACGGTCACTGCCAATTGCAAAGCAAGAAGTTAAAAGGTACCTGGACAAAATGCTCCAGGAAGGTGTTAACGAGGAGCTCCGTAGTCCGTGGTCGACCCAAGTAGTGTTGGTGACAAAGAAAGGTGAGAGCATTAGATTTTGTGTAGACTACCGTAAAGTTAACGACATGACTAAAAAGGACAGCTTCCCGTTACCACGAATTGATGACATATTAACAACTCTATCTGACATTGATTGGTTTTCCACTTTGGACTTGATGAGTGGTTACTGGCAAGTGGACATTCACGAAGATGACAAGAAGAAAACTGCTTTTACCACCGGTACAATTTTATATCAATTTAATGTTTGTGGTAGGTATTGCCTTATAATTAAAAATATAATAAATTAGTAGTTAATCGCCTTAATTAGGATTACATAAACGATTGTGTATTGCAACAAACAAAGAAAAATATTTCCTTAAATATATTATTATGATGCGGTGTTGCTAAAATTATATCCAGTTCATCAAAAGATAGTCACAAGTACAAAGAAACGTTTTAAGCTGCTTTCTTATGGCTCTCATTGTGTTTTATACGGACATCGTGTCTAATTTTAAGTAGTATTATTTAGAATAATTATAAAACATGGGTTTTTAAACTTTTGTTTTATGTATGTACTTTAATAAAAAAAAACATCAAAATAGTAAATTTTGCGCATATCATGAACAGAGCCATACAAACCAGATTTTTTTTTATTTTGTTTCTTATAAATCACTAGACATCAAAGTAGTTAAAAAATGTAAAATGATAAGTATTGTATTTGTTGCGTTCTTTATAGATATAAATGTTTCTAAATTTACTAAAATCTTGTAGAGATGTTAAGTTGGTGTTTTCATAAATTACCACTTTGAGTATCTGATAAATACGGAAATCAGCCTTGTAAAATATTCATATTGCGATTATGTAGATATTTTAGCTTTACTTATATTTTTATGCAATAATACTAATGCAGAAGAAAAAAAAGTTTACATTCACGTGATTGGGGTTCGTCCCGTGACGCGATTTTGAAGATTTTTAGACCCCCTTTCTCCTTTGGTGAGATGAGATCTGGTTCGACTTTTCAAAATGCGTATTTCTGGTATAGATACGTTAGTCTGACTCTGATAGCGTTGGATTTATTAAAAATAATAATTTGATTTACTAAAAAATAATAATATGATAATTAACTGTGAAAAAATTGAGTAAGATTACTTTATTAGCTTGTGTAGGATTAGCTATATTTTAGTGAAGAAACATGTTTTACTTATTTTAACTCAGTTTTCTCACAATTTTACACTGTTTATCGCGAAAAAAATTAATATAATATTTGCCGAGATCCCTTCTCCCCCATGTGAAATTAGGTAAGATTCGGCTCGACCTCCTCTCCCCCTCTAAATGCATTACGTCCCCTTTTCCCCGTGTCATTTGTGGTTTTCTAAATGTGTATGTATCCTCTAAGTACGCAGATATGCTTATTATGTAGTAAAACTTTGGGGTTTTTACAAAATAATGTATTTTCTGTTCATATTTAAAATTAAATCATTACCTTTACTTTTTCGTAACTATCGGGACTTTTTTTCTCGCACCTTTCCTTTATAGCAGGAATTTCATCGAGCTTGTTTACTTCAACTGGTGGTAAATTTATTTCCTAGGCAAACTCCTATAAAAAGGTTATAGGTCTATGAATAATAATATATAATATAATAATTTGTCAATAAATAATAGAAATTCCTTTTACCAACATACCTATATATATATATATATATATATATATATATAAATATATATATATATATATATATATATATATATATATATATATATATATATATATATATATATATATATATATATATATATATATATATATATATATATATATATATATATATAAATATTTTTTTTTTTTTTTCGACCATTTTTTTTTCGGCAACCTCTGTTTTTTGAGTTATGAGGCCTTCAAGTGGACTAAACTCCGAAACTGCCCAATTTTGTTGAATTTGATTTCCCTCAAATTTTTGACTATACTTAGAAAAGCAAAAACTTAAAGAAATTTGACAGTTTCTTTCCCTTTCTACACATGGGGAGCTAGTTTTACTAAGACGGACATAGAAAAGACAAACGGTGTATTAAGTTTCCCAAAATGACCTAGGCTTCGCACTTGACGCATATTTTTAAAAAAAAAACTTTTTTTAGTGTAAAACCCCTTTTAAAAGCAGAATTCTAATTTTTTAATTGAACTAGTACGAAAACAGTTAAAAACACCAACAACATGGGCCCTTTTTTGAGGGTTAAAAAATTTTCTAATTTTTTCGGGACTGAGAATACCTTATATACCTTGCAAAATATTACGGAAAAAGGGTTTTTAATTGCTTTTAATTAATTTAGGTTTTACCTTTCTCTGTCACTAACAATATTTATATTATAATAACAGAGCTTTAACCCGGTAAAAAGGGACAGAAAAATGGCGACAGGATTGCATAAATTTAAAGCAAAAATTGGTAGAGGTTTGGGGCCCCACTATAAACAAAATGTAAAAGTCCCCATCGATCCTATTGTGAAAAAAATATATCAAGATTGGGGTAAAAAAATATGTTTTTTCATTTTTCTCGTAGACCGAAATTTTTAAGTAAAAAAAATTTAAAATTTAAGATTAAACTGCAATTATTTAAAAAAAAGTCATATTTTTTTTTCACGAATAAATTCCTGGATATTCCCATTTGAAATAGAAAAATAAAAAAATTTTAATGCCATCTAACGTGCACAACAGAAAAGGTTAGATGTTTAAAAATCTACAGAACCCCAGTTCCCCCGAATTTTTTTTTTTTTTAGAAAAGCTTAAAATTTAAAAAAGATTGTCAAGCTTTTTTTAAGAATTTTATTATTTTTTTAAATTTTCCCCCAAATTTTAAAAAAGTAACTGAAATTTTAGTTTTGGGGGAAAACCTTTTTTTTACGGGATTTTTTTGTCCTGAATATTTTATTGGGGGTTTTTGGGGGTCCCCAATCACAAATAGAGGTCGAATTTTTTTAAAAAACAAAACCAAGATGGCGGACCAAAAAAAAGGGGTTTAAAAAAAAAAATAAAAATCGGAAGAATAATAAAACGTTTTTTTAAGGTTCCGTGATCCCCTTTCACGAATCTGGTCAAATTCAAAAAATTTAAAATTAGAAGGCAACCAAGATAGCGGACCAAAATGCGCACCCCAAAAATTTAAAAAAAATTAAATCAACATAAACAAAATTTTAAAGGGTTTTTTTTTTTCAAATCCCAATATGATCAAAATTTAATAAATTTAGATAAATGGGGGGTCCGAAATGACGGGTAAAAAATAAAAAAAACTTATAATCTGGGGAATACGGATGAAACATTTTATAGGGGGGTAGCCACTAATCAAATTTGAGGTCAAAATTGGAAATTTGAAAACCCAAAATGGCCCTTCCGATGTTTGTTTAATTTTAAAAACTAGAAACCGGAGAATATTTGGAAATTTGGGGGTTTTGTAGTAAACACAATTTTAATTTTTTAAGAAGAACCTATTCCCTTTTTTTTCCCCCTTTTTATTGATTTATTTTTTTTCCACGGATATTCTCTTTTTAAAATTAAACGTTTAAAAAGTATAGACACAATCACTGAATTTATTTTTTGTCTTTTTTTGTTAAAAGTTTAAACAACGTTTTTTGGTAATTTTTACGAAAAAGTTGGGGATCATCACTAAAAACTTGGTTTAAAAAAAATTAACAAGGAAATTTTACCGAAAAGTTGGGTTAAAAACCAAATTTTTAAAAAAAAATAAAGAAATGAAAGTCCAAGATTCGTGTTGAAACCATTACATTTCAACACCTTCAAAAAAAAATAGACAGTAAAAGGGGTTCCTGCAAAAGTAGTTAGAAGGTTTTTAAGAATATGAGCTATAGCTCATTTAAGAATGTAATTTGAGAAAGGCGTTTTGGGATTTTTTCGCCAAAAAAATTTAATTGCTATTCAAAAAACGAAAAAAAAAACCATTTGATTTTTAAAAGAAACTAAAAAACCAAAAAATCCTCAAGAGGGGGAAAATTTTCCAATTCCAAATTCTTCCTTTTTTTATAATTTTATTTTAACTCTAATGGCTCTTGGTTTTGAATTTTTTCTAAATTCGACCTCAGATTCGTGGTGACTACAAAAACCCTGCATCCATAGTTTTGGTTTTTGGTGTTTTTTGTTCTAACCCCCGCCTTTTTGGATCCGTTTTTTGGATTTTAAATTTTTAAAGTTGGCATTATATGTTCGTGATATGAACGAAGTAAAATATTTTATCCATTTTTCCCCGGTTTTTTTAAAATATTTCGTTTTCATCTTGCTCATTGGGATCCCCATCTTGGTTACCCATCTGGATTTTAGTTTTTTAAAATTTTTGACTTCATATTCGTGATTAGTGATACAAAATTTTGGGGAAAAAATTTTTCTTTCAATTCTAGGGTTTTTAAATATTTATCTATTATGATGTGCCTTTTTGGATCCATATCCCCAAATTGGAAATTTAAATTTTGGTTTTTTTAACTTTTAACCTCAATTGGGGGACCAAAAACCCTAGGTAAAATGTTTTATCCATATTCTCCGTATTTTCAATGTTTTTCAATTTTGATTCGCGCCTTTTTGGATCCGCCTTTTTTGGATTAGCCACCGGATTTAAATTTTTAAAATTTTTAACCCCAAATTTGTAATTGGGGGTAGAAAACCCCCGAGAAAATTTTTTATCCATTTTTCCCCTTTTTTTAAGTGTTTTTCTATTTTGATACCCCCCTTTTGGATTGGTGACCCTGAAGACCTTGGAAAAATTTTCAGGAAAAATCAGAAAAAATATGTTTTACCCAAAAATTCAAAATTTCAGTTGCCACTTTTTCAATATGAGGAAGAATTAAAAAATATATTTTTTTTTCAAAAGGTCCCCAATCTTTTCCAAATTTATGAGCTTTATTAAAAAAAAATTGAAATTGGTGAAGCTCGGGTTTTGTAGCCATTTTTGAAAGAGTCTACCTTTATCAGCATGCGCGTCGCCGTCTGGGTTTTCTTCGGCGTTTAATAAAACAAAAATTATTCATTTGTGTAACTTATAAATACAAATTACGATTTAAAAAATAAAATTTTAAAAAAAAACATTATATTTTTTTTTTTCTATGATTAATATCGGTTCGTTATTATTCAGTGGAGACGGTCGTATACCAGGGCGGAACCCCAAATTGATAAAATTATTTAATTTTTGAAACCTGGGTTTCCCAACAACAAACAAAAATACACAAAAGTTTATCTGCCTATCCCACATTACGGGCTCATATTTAATTTTTACATCTAATAGCTGGCTGCAATACTACATAAACAATTTAAAAAAAGTTTTGAAATTATAATTATAATTAAACAGAATTTAACTGATTCCGCACAAGTTTTTAAAAAAGATTGACTCTTCCCCCCACATCAGAGGGAATTGTTTTCCCCTTTTATGCGGTGGTCAAAAGATTTTTTAAGTATAGATATTTAATTTTTTTTAAAAATACACGTAACAATAAAAAGAGTTCAACTATTTGTTTCCTAAAACATCTGTTTGGGCTTGTCAAAATTATATCCAGAATATTATCAAGTTAAGGGTGGGAACAACGCGATTCAAAAGACGGGGGAAATTAGCTGTATATATTTTTAAGCTAATTAAAAATTTACTTTTATCTGCTTAAAAAAAAAATTATTTTTTTTGCAAAAAAAAGGGGGAACGCAAAGGGGTAAAAATTGGTTTATTTTGTTCATGATGTATTTTTCGGGCCGTTTAAATGCAAAGAAACAGGGGTTTTTTTTAATGTTCAGAGTAATATGCTTTTTAAAATCATTTCAGATATCCAACAAAAAAAAAGGAAAAAAAAAATAAAAAAACATAGCATTGCATCAGTTTTTTTAAAAAATAAGCCTAGATTTTTAAAGAAATATTATTTTTTTTAAACTGAGCATTGATAATATTTTTAAAACCCTCGGTGATTTAGTTTGAATATACACGAAAAAAAGTTTCCCCTTTTTTCCTTAATTTTCACACGTGTCTTACTAACAAAAAATAGGACAATAAAAAGTGCGTCTCTAAAAAAAATTATAATTTGGGAAAAATTTTTAAAAAAATTTTTCCCCTCCAAAAATTTTAAAAAAAACCCAAAAAAATTTCCATTTTATTGGGTTGCTGCATTTTTACGATGTAAAAAAGACTGGTTTTGTTTTCTTTTTAATTCATAATCAAAAATGATTAATAACATTTAATCCATGGGGTTTTAACCCCTTATTTTCTTTTTAAAGAAAATAAGATTATTTACTAGAAGACAGTGGGGGGAAAAAATTCCCCGGTGATTTTCACGAAAAATTTATTAGATGAAAATTTTTTTATTTTTTTGTTAGTCGACCATTCTATATATTTTGGGGGGTTTTTTTTGTCCCTTCCCTAGAAATGGGGGAAATATTGTTTTTAAAATTTTTTTTCTGACTTTTTTTTTTCTTTTTTTGGCGTTTTGAATTTTTAAAAAAAAAAAAACGTTTTCCCCAAAAAATTATGTTAGTTGTTCTGCGTTATTTTTCTGTATATAGTCAATTTCTACCATGATAAAAAATTAAAAGGTAAAAAAAAAAAGCCCCCCCCAAAAAATAAATCACCCATTGTTTTGGGGGGCCCCGGGGGAATTTTCACACGGGTTTTTCCCACTTATATTTTAAAACCAAGCTGGTTCCATTAGGAAAATAATACATTTTAAAATTAGAAAAATTTTTTTTTAAACCCAAATTTTTGGGATCGCCATTTGCCCAAATTTTATTTAAAAAAGGTGTTATTTTTTAAAAAACCCAAAATTTGGGAAAAAAAGACAATAGTTTTATCCTAAGGTCGGGTTTTCCCCAAGGGGGGGTTTTTTTTAATTTTTTTTTAAGGTAAATTATGTTAAAAAACCCCGCTTTTCATTTATAAGCTGTGACGTAAAGTTTAAAAAAAATTATTGCTTGGTGAGTTAATTTTGGATTTTGACGACAAAAAACCCAAAAAAACTTTAATATCTTTTTAAAACCCCAATGCTCAATTAACGAGTTAATCGGGAAGCAAATTATTGGGGGAAAATTTAACTTGAAAAATGGGTTTCTTATCCAAGTTTTTTTGCCTCGATTGGGGGAAAATATTTTTGAAGATTCCTCCCCAGCCCTTTAAAAAGTTTTTTTAATTTTAAAAAGATCCCTTTGGCAATACAATAAAAGGGGCTCTTTTTTTTTTCTTTAAATTTCCCCCACTATAGGTATTTTTTTAAAAAAAGGGGGGGAAAATTTTGGGCCCCGGGTTTTTTTTTTTTATGACCCGCACTGGGGGGCCCCCGGGCCCAAAGGGGAAAAAGCTAATATAGATACAACATTTGAATTTATTTTTTAATGGTATTTTCTTTTTTAAAAAACCCAATTTTTTTGGGGATTTTCTCCATTTTTTTTTTTTTAAATTTTTTAATTTTTTTTTAAAATTTTTAATTTTTTTAAAAAAATTTTTTTAAAAAATCAAAAAAAATTTTTTTTTTTAAATTTTTTTAAAATTTGAATTAAAAAAATTTTAAATTTGGGCCCATGAATACAAAAAAAAATAGGGGCCTAAAAAACCCCAAAAAGGGGGAAAAAAATAATTTAAGACCCAACTTTGCATTGCATTGAAACTAAAAAATGATCAGTATTTTAATTATTCAAAAACATCTTCAATTCCCCCTTTTTTGGGCGATATGCATAACCAAAATTTTGTTAAAAACAAAAAGAGTTATTTGTCCTTTATCGGGGTGGGCATTGTTTTACGAATATTTTTTTTTTTTTGGGGTTTTTGGGGGCCCCCTTTTTTTTTTTGGCTTCATGGTCCCCAATTATTAAATTTGTAGATTCTAGTATTTTGGATTAAAAAAAAAAAAATGTTGTCAAGATTTTTCAAAAATTATTTCAGTTTGAAACTGAAAAAATTTTTTTTGGGGGAAAAAATTTTAAAAAATTTTAAAAAAAAATTTTATCCCCAGGTAAAAAAACCCGGGGGACCCATAGCAGACGGCCCACCTATCTCAGTTTCGTATTCCCCCATGTGGGAAAACCCTGTAAAGTTCTAAAGTATATAGTTTTTTTTCTGTGCAGGTAAAATTTTTTTAAATGATTTAAAAACTTTTTTTTTGCCCTTTTTTGTTATCCCTTTAAAAATTAAAAAAACATTTTTAAAAAAAATCCCAACGACACTTTTTTTTGATTATCCAGTGTCATTTTGTAAGGGTTAATTTCTTATTATTTTTTTGGACTTAATTTTTTTTTTTAAAGTATTTAATTTATACCAGGGAAAATTTTTAGAGAAAAAAGATTTGTAAAATTTTATTTTAAAAAGGGAAAAAAAAAACAACATTTTATTAAATTTAAAAAAAAAAAAATGGAAAAATTTATTTTTTTTTTAACCTTTAATTATTATTTGACTTTGTTTTTTTTTTTTTCCCCCCATCTATTAAATTTTTAAAAACCTCCATTTAAAGATTGGTTTTTTAAAAAAATCTAGGTTTTTTTAAATTTGTTTTTTTTGCCCCGGGTTTTTTTTTCCACACATTAAACTTTTTTTTTTTTTTTTTTTTTTTTCTTCTTCTTCTTTTTTTTCTTCTTCTTCTTTTCCGGGGGCCCGGTTTTAAAAAGAACTGTGTGTTCCCAGTGGAATGGAGAATTTTTTTTCCCCTTTTTTTACTGTACACGCCCCTGAGTTCCCCCCCCCGGTTTTGGGAAAACCCCCGTATACCAGATAAGCTCCCAAAACCCGGGGGGGGGATCGGGGGGGGGGTAACTCATTGATCTGGGGAAAAATTTTCCTCAAGGGGAAATGAGATTGGGGAATCATCTGGGCTGTTCTCTCGTCCCGGGTGTTGCCGCCAACCTGACTTTTTATGTTGTTGTGTCCCAAACTAGCGTAGACCCAGTTTCTGTGGCAGTCGGAAGTAGCCCATTCTTGCCTCTCCCATCACTATGAGGTTAAGTGGTTAAAGGGTTAACAGGCACTCCATAGGGTGTGGGGGTTTTTTTAATTCCTCCGTTATAGCTAAGCAAACAGGTCTTTGTACCTTGGTCAGTTCTGTAATAGCAGGGTTTTTTGTCGCATTTTTGTCCCCCCATTCCAGTGATGGTATGTTATCATAGGCCTTACCACCATGGGGGTTTTAACCAATAAACCCCGTTTGGTTTAAAAGGGCCCCATGTTTTCCCATGAGCGGTCTGATTAAAATAAAAGTCATCTCCGCTGTCTTTCTTATTTTCGAAGATGTTGGTTCCAGGTAAGTTTAGAGTCTAGGATGACACCTAAATATTTTACCTCTCCCATAATCTTGATTGTTTACCTTTGTAGGGTCAGAGGTCCCAAGCCCCCTAGATTTCTCCTTTTTGGGGAAGGCAACTATGGCTGATTTAAAAAAGGGTTTTTTGTTTAGTCCCTTCTTTCTCGTCCATCTGGTAACTGCGTTTAGGGCCTGTTGCATTTTATCCCTAACAGTGTTGTTAAATTTCTCTTGGGGCCATAATGACGAGATCGTCTGCGTATCCCAATGTTTGGGGCCCTTAAAAAAAAAAGACATTTAGTAGGTCGTCCATGACAAGGTTCCAAAGCAGTGGGGACAGAACTCCCCTTGCGACATCCTCGCTCAAACCGAGCTACAAGAGTTTCTTAAAAAAGTATATACTGATCTGCTCTTAAGCATGCATCCATCCACCTGCAGCTTGTTGCGTCGATCCCTGCCTCGATGCGTTTGAGATAGATGTAAGGGACGTGTTGTCAAACACTCCTTCTATATCTAAGGAAGGCACACATTAGTACCTCCTTGTATTTTGAAAGCATATTCGGCCCTTTCTACAACCTCATGTAATGCTGTTTCTGTGGACTTACCTCTTGTATGCATGTATGTCCTGTGTAGATCTGTTCGTAATTGCATTCTCCTTATAGCCTACCCAGCAACTTCTCTAGGGTTTTTAGCACGAACGACACCCGACTTATTGGTCTTAAAGTTTTGCCCATCCTGTCCGTTTGGGGATAAATGCTACCTGATTAGTCTCCAGGTTGTTGGTATATAGCCCAGAGCTAGACTTCCCTTAAACATTTAGCGAAATTTTATTTTGTTCCTTTAAAATATTAATCTTATATATTATTGCTTTTAAAAACATTTCAAATATTTTTTAAAAATAATCTTTGAGTATTCAAGAAAAAATGATAAAAAATATGTTTAAATAGCCAAAAAAACTAAAGTTTAAATTTTTTCAAATTTTCCACTTATAAAAAACGTTATTACCTGTAAAGCTTTTACAGATATTAAAAATGTATAATAGTTTTGTATCTGGGCGCTTTGAAAATTCAAAGTCTAATTTTTTTTTTCCCAGGTACGTAATAATTTTTTTGGCGTTTGTACCTTTTACGCTAAATATGGCACCGGATTTTTTTAAAATAACTATTAACACTAATTATTTTTTAAAATTCCCAACTTGAAATTGATTCTTGTATTTTTTTCTGTAAATAATATATACTAGTTGTTTATATTTTTATATTAAAAATATAAAATATATACTTTTTTGGGTATTTATATAGAAGCAAAGCTCCACTGTAAATAAACATATTTACATTTTTTTAATGTTTTACTTGTCATCGGATTTATGAAAAAAAATGTTTGAAACTTCAAAAACAATAATTTCATTTGAAAAGTCAAAAAACAATTTTTTGAGTTTAAACTAAAGATTTAAAGGTCAAATTTTCATAACATTTTTATTTTTTCTTGTTGTGCATCAAAAATAGAATAATTTGAATTTTTGATTTTATTTGGAAAAAATTGTAAAAATTTTTTTTTTAAAAAAAGGGTTTTTAATTGTTTATTTTTTAGTGCGCAACAAAGAAAATATAAATCTTGCAAAATTATATCGGATAACCCCCAAATTTGCGGTCAAAAATCAAAATTTTAATTTTTTTAATTTTCAATTTAAAAATCATGAATGACAAAAAACTCTAGATAGATTTTTTTTTTTTTTATGGCCAAAAACAGTGGGCCCCACTTCTATATAATTACCCTTTTGTATTGTTATTTCTTTTGCTAGCAACTTTGTCTTGGTTGGCTGTAAAAAATGCCAATGTCTTAAGGCCACTGACTTGTAACTAAACGTTGTAATGTAACATGTTACTTACGAGCATTCACGCAGTGAATACAGAAAACTGAGTCGTTTGCGACGAGCTGTTGCGCTCGCGGCTGCTTCATCGGGTTGGCGGTTTTTTCGCGAATCTCTTTAAAGTGACAGACATTCAGTAAATCAGTTTGTTCGTTGCGAGCGTATTGAAAAGTCCTGGTTTTTTTGTATTTTGTTATTTAAATAAAAATTATTTTCTGAGGTTTTTCATTTTGTGGGAAACAGGATCAGGGGGTCGTAGAAAAACCCCGCTTTTTATTGACAAATATAGAAAAAACAAACTTTGGGATCCTCGTCATAAGGATTATTTAAAAAATTAAAAAAATCCGCATGGAAGGAACTGGCAAAATGAGGATGGATGAGAAAAATGCTTAAAAGTCTGTCCAGGTTTGTTGTCTGCTTCTATACAATTCGTTACCCAAACGAGTTTTTTTCTTTTTTCGTCTTCAATACGTAGCACTAGCAGAAATGCAAACGCGACCTCCATTCGACATTTTGACGACACTGTAAAGACGAATGGTGGATCACTCGTGAACCGAACATTCGCTATGATGTGGTGATAAACTGAACGGGTTGTTTTAATGTAATGCTCGTAGCGAGCATTCATTACAACGTTTAGTTATAAGTCAGTCGCCGCCTTTAACCCGTTCAGTTCATAATAGCGAATGCTCGCGTTTGAATGCTCGGTTCACGAGTGATCCACCATTCGTCTTCACAGTGTCGTCGAAAATGTCAGACATGGAGGGTTTCGTTTGCATTTCTGCTAGTACGCTACTGTTATTTGAAACAAAAAAAAAAAAAAAAAACTCGTTTAGGTAACGAATTTCATAGAAGCAGACAACAAACGGTGGACAGACTTTATTAAGCATTCTTCACATCTATCCTCATTTTATCGCCAGTTCCTTCTCGAAA
>JAHBCN010000110.1:245000-287376 GCA_019359885.1 Listronotus oregonensis | reverse complement strand
CAAATTTGAAAGACATTTTGTGTAATTGTGATACATTGCATACTGCAAGACACTGTGAGACACTTTGCAGTGCTTTAAATAAACATTATACACATATCGCAGACAATGAGAGACCCCTCAATTTTAAATCAAATAAATAAAAATACTTATTAGTTGAGATAAGGTTTAGTTTCAACTTTTTGTTTAAATTTGTTTTTATTGTTACTATTTCACCATTTGCAATGTATTATTATTTAGTGTATTATTTGCAAACATATAAATTAATAAATATTTTGCTTGAATACCCATTATCTGTTGCTATAACACAAATTCCTGACCAGGAAACAAAGAGGCTTACAGTCTTTCAATTAAGATAAAAACAGAAAAAAAAGATACTTTCATGTTATACTTAATGGTATAATAAAACCACCAAATTTTCAAAAATTTACAAAAGTAGGTACCTACCTAGTTGCAATTTTTAAATATCTGAATTAATACAACAAAATTAAAAGACAAAAATTAAAAGGCCAAGGTTGTCAAAACATTTTTGTAATTTTTGTTTAAGATACGATAAAATATGCTTAAAAACAAAACAAAAATTCTAAAAATGTTTTGAATTTAAAAAATCGTTATCTATTTAATATTTAAATATATTAATATATTTACCTTCTTTTTATCAAATATTTCAACCAAAAGTATTAAAGGATTAAATGAAAAGTTTTTATGAAAAAAACTTTGCACTGAAAAAAAAAATCAATTAATTTTCCCCAAAAAAACCCAAATAGTTATAAATATTTATTTTTGCCACAGTTACAAAAGAGATAAAATAATTTTTGTAAACTATACAAACATTACACTTGTATTTGGTCAGCCATTTTGAGGAACTTGAGAATATTTATTTATTTATTTATTTTTCATCATGAATTCAACAGAGTTCTTTTTGTCGGCATCAGTTAGCAGGAATTTATTAGGATAATCTGTATAATGGCAGACAGATGGAGCGCATTGTAAAAAAAAATAGTTTAGTGTTCTTTGCACATAATAGGAAACTCAGGGAAACATTACTCCACAAAACATGCAACGGTCAATAGATGGCGCTCATTAATTTGCATCCAGCAAAAGTTTAAATTTGGCACCAAGGGCTGGGACTCTGTAAAATATAAGGAAAAATGTCAAAATAACCATGTTCTTGTGCATTTAAAGGCTTAGTTTGTCACTGTTTAAAAGAGATGAGAAAGGAATGTCAAAATTTGCTTCAGGATCGGGTTTTAAACCCACTAAAAATTTTTTACACTCCCTTTTTTACGGGGAAAATTAGTTCCTTTAAAGAAACAAAATTTGACCCTATTTTGAAAACTCTTTCCTAATTTTTACAGAAAGCCGGAGCTAATATATTTATCCGTACCCAAAGATTTTGTTAGAACAGCCAAATTTCTGACCAATTAGGAAACCAATTAGTGTCGACGAGTCCAGCTAAGTAAAATCTGACCTCCCCCTTGCCCCTGCTAAGGTACCCGGATTTCTGTCTGAGATATCTTGGCTAACCTAAGTTGAGCAAAATTTTATCGTTTTGGGGAGTCGTGCGTGTTCGATCAAACAACTTAGCTCAGGTCAGAAACTAACTTTAACTTAGGTAAGAAAAGTGGTTGTTTGTAAACAGCTATTGCCTTTGAATAGAAAATGATGATTTAAATTTCAAGTGGTTGTGTCAGTCGTGTGTAATTCCCCTAAATTATTTGTTATTATATTTTTATTATCCAAGATTTCAAATATAATCTGATAAGCTATCACTATTTTTTTGTGTTCATTTTTCATTAGAAATCAAGCATTATATTTTATAATTTTTAATCATTCCAAAGCCTAGCATTACAGTTCAGACCGATTAAATTCATGAAGATAAACCACGCGCGAGATAAGCCTATCTCTCGCACGCCTGACTCACTCGATGACTATTTCCCAGAAACGTGAGTTTTAATATGGCATTCCGATTTCTGTTTAGATGTTAGATGGATTAAGCGCTGATTTATTATTTTTTAAACGTCATATATGCCAAAATACAATAAACGTTAAAAGGCTTTAAAACACTGCTTTCCCAAGACAAGGTTGTGTCGAGTGACGTCATGCGCAATGTCGTACGAAATTTCGCCAGTGGTTTTATCTATCATGTCTAGAAAAATGGATACTAAAGGACTGCTCAGTTTGCCGTATTTGTCTGTCAAGGTCAAACTCGCTCTGACGTCACCCCCGGTGCTGACTAGTGCTGGGATATCGACACAAAACAACGATGTTGATCTCTCAATCACTCAAAAAATTAATATTTTATTTTTGGAGCTAGAAAAATTAGGTTTAAAACTTTTTTTTATAATATTAAACATTGAAAGGTAAACATCGATGTATACATCGATGTAAGTGTCATCTATTCGATGTTAAAAACATCGAACATCGGTAACAAAACATCCATAAAAGTCGCCCAGCATTATTAAGCACCGGTGGTGACGTCACAGCCGCTACCCGCTTCTCCTAAATTTTCCAACGTACGTTAATGGAACTGAGCAGTCCTTTAGTATATAGTCGTTGGGTAGGTATAGCTTTTTATTTTATTAGAGCCGCTTTCCAGCCTGCCGTTTTGTGCACGCAACGAAGCACCTGTGCGCCTATATTCTCCAAGCAAACGTTACAGTCAAGTTTTTTGACTTTGCGTTCGACGCGCAATAACTGCTTTCCCCTTTCCCCTGAAGGACCTACCTTTCATTTCGTGTTTGAAGCCCAAGAAACGTTTTAAAGGTTAGGTAAAAGTAAGTTGATTTCGTCACGTTCCAGGTGGCGTTTAAAGCACAAAGGGTAAAACATTAAGCTCTCCTTCAAACGCAGAACAGATGGCAGCTGGAAAGCGACTCAGAAAGGCTGCTGTGCGAGGCGGTCCCGCGTGGCCTTAAGCTCGTTTTCCACATAACAGTGACTGCGGCGTACTACACGTACAGTATCCGTGATTTTAATATCGTCATTAATTTTAATCTAAATATTTCTACTTCGCCGTGTCCGTTCATTGCAGAACTAAGCCTTTTTTATCCATGCAGTGTAGTAACCGGTCATACCAGACGTGACCACACCCCTACTTTACTTAACTAAAGTAGGGCTGTGACGTGACCATGCCTTGATTTAATTTTATCGCCGCAGTGTTAAGTTTACCACCCTTGGCCGCAGACGATATTTTTGCAGAAATGTGGACAAATTCTTTAAGCATACATCTTCTAGAGGCAGCCCTGCCCGCTTGTCAGTGCAAACTAGCTTGCGACAAAGAAAGAAAAATCGCTAGATTTTTCCAATGTGCTGAATGGTCGGAGAAAAGGGTATACACGCCGCCTACTACTAGGCACGCTAAGCAGGGTATATACCCCTCCTACCGACCAATGACCAAGTTGGTTCGAGAGAGAAATGTAAGTAAGTGATTTTTTTTTCTTTCTCGCACGCTTGCTCAAACTGCCGAGCCGTAGGGCTGCCTCTAACAGGTACTTGCTCGAAGACCGAAATATGAATGTGTACTTATGGCATCGTCCCAACGTAGCATAACTGTAAGGGCGGGTCCCCATGAGCGCATTATTAGCGGACTCAATTTCACTGTGCATTACGTGAAGTTTTTTCCGGCACTGATCCCACAGGGGTGAACAGTTTTGGCGTTTGACAGTTTGTGGGACTGTTTTTATCTTATGTCAGTGTTTGTGTTGTTATTAAACAGTAAAACAGTAATGTGGAGTATTATTTAACTTACATTTTTCTAGAAAATCGCTTATAAATTTGATGATAAATTGATAAAAAACTGATTTACACATGCAACACTACGTTGCCAAGACAGCCAGACGCCAGACTGCCACTAATGTCACCCACGCCCAAAGTGCGCAAATAGTAAGCCAAACACAACTTTTACAGTATTGTTGGCGTGTTCTCCTGAATAATGACAGCACACTTTGACAAATCAGGTGATCGTTTAGGCCAATCGCGTTGTGGAAAACCAGTTCGTGTCAGTACCTCTGATTCCAGTCCGCCCATGAGGACGGCCTAAAAACTGTAACTGTATAAAATTTCGAAATCTGATTGGTTTGTTTTTATTTTGACAATACTCTAACCAATTACATCACTACGCTTTTACGCCAAATGCACGTGTGGAACTCAGTGCAAAAAGTGCCTCTTTGACTTTCGAATGAATAACGAAAACCTGCTATACGTTTACCTAAGGTTTTTAAAATTTGCCGTAGTTCCACGCTACGGAACTTTTCCTCAATCGTTTTCGCCAGAGTCTATAAATCTAAATTAATAAACTCTGGTTTTCGCTACCTGTAATAATTTATGAACGCAGCTCTGTGTTGTTTGACACATTTGACATTTGTATATTTTGGTTATGGTGCTATGATGGTTTCAGATGGTTTATTTTTATTTACAAATTTGGTTAAAATCTGAGTACAAACAGAACCCGTATTTTATTCAATTTATACAGTGATTATTAAGTATAGTTTTAAAATAATAGAAGATGCTTTAGAGTATCATTAAGTTTAAATGCTACTTAATATTAAATAAATAAGATAACTTTTTGTTTTGGATTTGGCTCTTGAAAGTAAGTTATTGTAGACTTTTTATTTATTTATTTGCTCTCCAAAATTTCAAATACTCTTCGGGATATGATGATGTGCCTTCCGTATTAACTAGGGAAGTGGCGGACATAATATGCTCTCCACTGACTGATTTAGTTGATGACTGCGTTGGAGGGATTTTTTCCGGATTAGCTTAAACTTGCTAAAGTCGTGCAAATTTTTAAAAAGGGTGACCCACGGGTACCTGGTAATTACAGAAATGTGTCAATACTTCCAGTATTTTCAAAAGTTATTGAAGTATTAGGTAACAATTGCATATACGGTTTTCTGCTATTTTTGGATTTTATGAATTTTTTTTAATAAAATTACATTTAAGTATCCTCTGGGATAGCAAATATACTACCGGAGAAGAGAAATTGTGTTTAATTTTTGTTTTTTCAACCAAATAAACTTGCAGGATCTTGGAGTGAATTGGAGTGCTGGGCGAGGTAAAAACGTATAAATTGATAATTATTTACTAAAACATGACACACAGAAACAGAAATCTATTGACAAAATACGCAGAAAATCGGGAAAAACAACTTTTAATTTAAATTTTATAAAATATAGGTTAAAAATAAATTTAATATCTGATAACAAATTCTTTCTACAGTGCTGTGAACACCGTAGTGAAAGCAGCAGCGTTTTGCTACCGCTCCGACAGGGCTAAGGCGAAAAAAAAATACCGTGTGCTGACCGAGCTAACAACTTGTGTGGTGTGATTTCGTCTAAATAAGTAAGATGAGCATTAATTAAAAATAGCAGTAGAATTTTGCTTTAAAAAAAAATTGCTTTTTGCTTGATCCTTCATTGCTTTATCCATTTTTTTTTCTTTTGCTGCGATTATCATAGATAAAAACTGAGTTAGTAATTAATTTAGCTATGATTGAACCAGGGGGGGATCCCTCCCCCCGTTCCAAAACAACCACTAAAATTACAATTTCTAATTTAGATAAAAATAATAAAATCGGTGACGATAAGCAAAATAACGTCAGGCATGAGAATTCGAACAAAAAAGACGAGAAAAAACAAACCATTTTTTATTCAGAATGTGATACCGGACCTTTTACGGTTTACCTGGAATCAACGGAGATAGGGAACATTAACATCGGAAAAATTAATAATATAAAAATAGCGAGAGATATTTTTAATTTAAACCTGAGGGATGTTAAGAAAATAAACAACAAGGGGTTAAACCGAATTTCAGTAGAATTTTTGTCTTATCAAGTGGCAAATAACTTTTTAAATAATAAAACCCTTTTAGAAAAGGGATACAAAATTTATATACCCTTTAACTTTGTCACTTGTAAGGGAATAGCGCGGCAGGTTAACATAGACATTAGTGAGGAAGAAATTTTAACCTCGTGCAAGGCTGAGAGTAATATTGAAATTCTTAACGTTAAGAGGCTAAATAGAAAGATTTTTAAAGATAATCTAGCAGAGTATGTCCCAACAGGTACGGTGCTTTTTACTTTTAAAGGGGTCAGGTTACCGAGATACATTTCCTTTTATAGTTTAGCATACCCGGTGATAATATATGTACCTCCGGTTACTCAGTGTTTTAGGTGCTTACGCTATGGTCATATTAGGAACAACTGCAAATCCACTAAAGAAAAATGTTATAACTGTAGTGGTGATAAACATGTAGAGGAGGGGGAAGAATTTAATTGTGAAACCAAATGCTTTTATTGCAAAAATTCACACAAATCTACTGCAAAACAATGCCCGGAATATACCAGGCAAAAAAATATTAAAGAGTTAATGGCGTTTGAAAATCTAACTTTTTACGAAGCCAACGAAGCCTGTAGAAAAAACTATGAAATTAAAGGAGACTTTATATACAACCCAGCGGATTTTCCAGTTGCAAAACAGAGACATACGGATAGAACGGATGAACCCAAAAAGTCAAATCTTGCCATAAACCCAAATGAAAGGAGGAGTTATAACTTTTCAAATAACCTTTCTAAACGGTCAGACACTCAGGTAGTTTCCAACCACGGAAACAAAAGAAGAATAATACAAAAAGGATACGACAAAAAAACCCATGATGAAAACCTTACCTTTCCGAACTCAAGACCCAGCAAACAAATATCACTTTCACAACCCTCAACTTCATTTCAACACAATCATAATCAAGAAAAGGATTACTCCTTGCCTTATAGTGCCTTTCAAAATAAACCAAAAAATAACTTTCAAAATTTTGATTTTAAAGAAATAATAGAATACATCTTTAACACATCAGAGTAAAACAGGGCAGCCCTTAAAAAAATTATTATGTCCCAACAGGATATAGAAGCCTACAGGGACATGGACGCGGAGTCAGACTCTGCATAACCTCAACAATCATAGGACTAAATATTAAAACAAGTTTAAAAATAATTCAATGGAATATACGTAGCATTAAATCAAATAGGGACAATCTAAACTGCTTAATCTATAAAGAAGACCCAGACATCATAATGTTAAATGAAACCTGGCTAAAACAAGACTATAACTTCAATTTAAGGAACTACAATGTTGTAAGACAAGATAGAGAGGATGGTTATGGTGGCGTCGCAACATGCATAAAAAAGAACCTAATATTTTTAAAAGTAAAAACTTATAACTCGGAAAACGTACAGTTTTTAGTCATCAAAATAGGGGAACAATATTTTATCAATATTTATGCAAACCTACAATCCCATGTTACAGCCAACCTTTTTGAAAACATGTTAAAAAATTTAAATTTAGATCAAATAATCATAATGGGGGACTTAAACTCTCATCATCCACTGTGGGATACAACCCCAGTGAATGCAGGGGGGAGAGCTATAAGTGAGCTCTTACTCGAAAAAGATCTTACTCTAATGAATGATGGCACAGCCACCCTATTTCACAACTCAACTAATTCAAGTGCAATTGATTTAACAATTGTAAGCAGCCAGTTGGCACTTGGTGCCAACTGGAGTGTACTACAAGACTGTGGAAATAGTAATCACTTCCCCACTTGCTTAGTGCTAAACTCCAAAAACAACTTATCCCTTAACGATAATACAGCCACCAAACATAATATTAGAAACTTCCACTTAGCTGATTGGGACTCCTTCCATGATAGAATTCTGTTAGAATTAGTGAACAAGAACGAAGAGATGGAGTATGAAGAGCTTTTTAAGACCATTGACTTAATAGCCGATGACACAATTCCCCTGAAGAATTCTGGTTCCAAAAAGAAAAAAGGGGCTACATGGTGGGATAATGAATGTACCTCATGGATTAAAGAGAGAAAACTCTCCCTAAAGAGATTTGGATCAGAGGCAAACATGGACAACTACATAGCAGCCAAAAAAACAATTGCCCTCACAAGGAAAAAACTAAGAGAAAAAAAAGAAATAGTTTTAAAAATTTTGTGAAACACTCAACAGAGAATCCAATATAAAATATGTCTGGAATAAAATTAAAAAATTCTCACTCACAAAAACAAATAACATTCCCCCTATCCCAGACGATATCAAAATTCAAATATTAAAAAAAACATCTATACCACAAATTAATCCTACATTTAAAATAAGGCAAATTCCCGAATCTGAGACAGTGGAACCTTTTACTATGTACGAACTAAATTTCGCACTGGCCAATAAAAATCTTTCAGCAACGGGACTTGATAACATACCCTACGCACTACTGAAAACCTACCCCAACAAGCTAAGAAGATACTAATCCATAATTTCAATAATTTTTTAAAAGGCAAATGTATTCCAGATGAATGGAAGAAATTTAATATCATAAATTTGTTAAAGATAAACAAAGATCCATTGCTTCCAGAAAGTTATAGAACAATAATTCTATCTTCCTGCTGCTGCAAAGCATTAGAAATCATGATCAAGAATCGTCTGGACTGGTTCCTGGAGAAAAAACTAACTTTTTCCAATCAAATTTCAGGATTTAGACGGGCAGAGGAATTCAGGATAACATAGCACTCATAACTTCTTACTATTAGACGCCTTTAGTTCTTCTGAATCAGTCTTGGCAGTTAGTCTAGATATAAAAGGCGCTTTTGATAATGTTAACATCTATATATTATACGAAATTATGATTAAACTAAACATACCAATAGCCATGTGTAACCTAATATTCCAAATATTAAAAAATAGATTAATGTATACTAGAAGCAACGATGGATCACTACTGGGCCCTTACTTGGCCAATAGAGGAATCCCCCAAGGATCACCTTTAAGTACAGTTCTGTTCAACATATATATCCTTGAACTTTTCCAAAGCGCCTGGGACAAAGTAGAGATATTGGGATATGCGGACGACCTTATTGTTTTTACCAGGGGTTCTAACAGGAGTCAACTTGCAGAAAGGATCAACGCTTCCATACTAGGCCTTAGTGACTATCTACAAAAAAGAGAGCTTTACCTGACACTGGAAAAATGTGAGGCAATATGGTTTACTAGGGGAGGTCGTAGTATATACCCGCCAGAAATTAAGGTAAATAACATCATTATCCCGTTTAAACAACAGATTAAATACCTAGGAATAATTCTGCACCAACATTTAAAATGGGATAGGCATGTGGAGTACATAACGGCCAAAGCAAAAAAGTCCTTAAACATATTAAAGGCAGTCTCTAGAGTTTGGTGGGGTGCAGATCCTGCAACTCTCCTCACTATCTTTCACGGCTTGGTTGTAGCTCAACTGGACTATGGTGCAATGTTCATTAGACCAGCGAGCAAGAAATGCCTGAATAAAATGGAGGTGGTCTTTTATCAAGGACTACGGACATGCCTAGGATGTATGAGATCAACACCTAGAGCTGCACTTCTAGCAGAGGCAGCAGTTCAGGACCTAGATACTAGAAGAAACATCATGGCTGCAAAATTTATATCCAAAGTGATAGGGTTATACCAACATCCATTACCTAAAATATTGCTTTCACTCCGAAGAAAAATGATATCAAAGCCAAATTTTTGGAAAAACAACAACATACCATACCTAGTACAGGCTGTAGAAAAGTTCTTTCCTTATTGGAATAAAATTTATCAAAGCCCAAACTTTCCATGTTACGAAATCGACCTTAACTACACAATAAACCCAATTAAAATTATAGATTGTAGAGTCGGAAAAAGCGATTCTGCAATTAAAGAAACATTTCTATCAGCCGTAGAACCATATAAAAACAATTTTACATTCATCTACACGGATGCTTCAAAAAAAGGTCACAAGGTGGGATTGGGAATAAACATACCGGAGATTGAATACAAATTCGCCAGCAGGCTCCCAGACGTGCTGAGTATTTGCAAAGCAGAAATCTTGGCAATAAATGAGGCGGTAAAATTCTCAATAACAAAACAACTATCCAAAGTCATAATTTTCAGTGACTCAAAGAGCGCCATCGCTAAGCTCAACAAAAGCCTACTTGATTCCTCAGCAGACTACTGGTCTTTAAGAACAAAAGACTTTTATTGGCCGCAAACGAAAGAGGCTTCGATATCCGCCTAGCATGGATTCCGGGACACTCCAACATAACGGGCAACACGGAGGCAGATACTCTGGCAAATATCGGTAGAGTTTTGAATGTCCCAAAAGCAATGCTTCTGGACCTTAAAGAAATATTTAACGATATTAAACAAAAAAAGAGAACTTATTTCAAAGCTAACTGGCTGACTCTAGTGGCCGAAAAAAAATATCAGTACTCCCAGGTGCAGGAAAGCTTCCCGTCTAAAAAATGGTTTGTAGACATCCCTTATAAAAACCGCAGACACATTACTACTTTAATAAGAATGAGGACGGGCCACTGCCTGACCAAAAAACATTTATTCAAATTAAACTTGAGAGAAGATCCTAGATGTGACTGCGGTAGTATAGAGGATTTGAATCACATATTCCTAGAATGCCCCATCAATATTATCCCCAATTTTGATCTTTACCAAACTCTAATTGACTTGAATTTTAAACCGCCAATAACAATGTACTCCGTGCTGACTAAACCTAATGAAAATAGCATAAAAGCAATAATGTTTTTTCTAAATAAAAATAATATCAGTTTATAATGCTCAATTTAGACATACCCTCACATATTTCCTTTCCTCCGCTGTGCATGTGCAATACCCTGCTACCTTTATTGTTTTACTAACCACCTCTTTATATTCTTAAGCCCGTAGCCAATAATGTTACCTAATGCTACAATCAAGTTCACAGCACTTTTTTAGAATACAAGAAATAATCGGCAGTCTTCGCATGGTCCAGAGCCAGACACAACCTGGACTGCCTCCATAATTTTCGGCCATCAAATTTTGATATTCCTGTTCAGTCTGAAATATAATTGGGAAAAATAAAGGGGCTAACCGCAACTAACCAAAACTAACCATGGCCGACTAAAGGCTTTTGAATTTGTGTAAAAAGTAGGTCATGGTTAAATCTGGTTAGTTAAAGCGGCTTTTGATTTTCCCCAATTACATTTCAGACGTGAGAATGCGGGGATGTATTCGAAAAAACCCCGATTTGGCAACACTGCACCCTGACGTTACTTGTCATAAAGGGGAGTTTTCGCATTATATGGAGAAAATCAATGGTAATTTTAAATTTTCAAATTAAAATAAAAAATATTAAAACACATAATTTCCCTTCTCCGGTAGTATATTTGCAATCCCTAAGGACACTAGAATACGACTATATAAAAATTTTGCCATATAATCCAAAGATAGGAGAAAACCGTATATGCAATAATTACCAAATACTAATTTATGTTAGACTGCTGGATTATTTTATAACATACTTGCTCTTTTTTGTTGGCCACCATAGTTTTGTACCTAAAAGGTCCACTATTACAGCCGTATTTTAATCATTACACTATATTCTTGAACAAGTGGACCAGAAGAGATCAGTTGCTAGTATTTATTTCGATCATGTATGTTCTAAACTCGCTCAGGCCTATTTTGCACTTCTAAAATTAAAGCAATCAGTTCCTCTTTCCACACAAATAACTTCCTATTATGCCTTAGCTTACCCACATCTAAGTTACAACATTATACTATGGGGCCAGGCTGTAAACATAGCTAGAGTGTTTGTCGCTCAAAAACGTCTGCTGATATTAATGTTCGGACTTAAACCTATGGAAACATGCAGAGAAACATTTAAGAAGTATAAAATCCTCACTGTTACATCAATTTATATCCTAAGATGTTCAACATACGTCTTTAAAAATCGGAGAGAGTTTAGAGAAAATAGAGATAATCATGGATACCCGACTAGAAATTCCAGAAACCTTGTGTTCCCACAACATACCTCAACACTATATGAAAAATCCCCATATTACGCCTGTGTTCGAATTTTCAACAAGCTACCAAACCAAATCAAAGAAGCTACGTCGATTGGTATATTTGGAAAAAAAAATTAAGCACTTTCTAAATAAAAACAACTTCTATTCTCTCAAGGAATTTCTAAGCCCAACGACATGTGATCTAAACATTCCAAATTTTATTTAATTATTATATGCCTATTTCTTTATTTTTTTATTTTGTTTATATATATTATTTTATTTTACGTACTAAATAACTGAAATTGTCTATACATATACTTTTGCTTTTGGTTTTTTTTTTGCAATTGCCCATATACAACTAGTGTTTAACTATATTTTAAGTTAGACTTAGGAAAATTACTAACGAAACTTTAATCATTATACGATTTTTTAGTGAATAAAGAGAGTTTGAGTTTGAGTTTGATCTCAGCAAGGCCTTTCACTTAATTGATCATGAGATTTTGTTACTTAAGCTGGAAAAGCTTGGCATCTGAGGTACTGCTAATAATCTCTTTAGATCTTATCTAACCAACAGAAATTTCTCTGTGACAGTGGGTTCCCGCTCTGGAGGCTGGGCCACCTCACAAATCAAGAATATTTCGATGGAAGTTCCTCAGGGTTCTATACTGGAACCAATTTTCTTTGTTATCTTTTCTAATGATATGAATCAATTTGTAAACCTACAATCTTTATATCAGTTTGCCCATGATACTTCTTGTATCATAGATGGTCCAAGTACCGTTTGCCTTTCTCGCAGATCAATGGAAATTGCTCAGAACATGGCTGACTGGTGTTCTGTTAATAATCTATTACTGAATAATGACAAAACTGTTTTAGTTAAATTTACGGGTAATGCGCTTGAGTCATTGTACACTACTCTGAATGGGTCAAGTATTAAACAGGTAGGTTGTGTGAAGTTTTTGGGGGTATTCCAGGATGCGAATTTGCAGTGGAATAAACAGGTTAACTATAATATAGTTTCAAAAATGTGTTGAGCAATCTATGTAATTAAATATCTCCGTGATCAGGTAAATATTATTACTCTGCAAGTCTTTGCTTGTATTTAGTCTATTATTTTATACATCATCATTTTTTGGTATAGGTCGTTTGTCATAAATTCTTCTTAAGTGTTTGTAACCCAGAAAAGAGCAGTCAGAACCATGTTAATAATGGGTTATAACGAATCCTGTCAGGGGAGGTTTAGAGAAATGAACATACTCACGTTTCCGTCACTGTTTATTTTTAATTTTGCCTTGTTTGCCAAAAATAATCCTCAGTATTTTAAGACAAATTCTGATTTAAGTAATCATATGCGAACTAGAGGCTGGGATGACCTTGTCATTCCGTCTCATAGTACGGCTTTGTTCAGAAACGGTGCGATGATGAGCTGCTTGCTTTTTTATCTTTAATATTACACTTGATAAGGTTATAAACGTCGTGCCTTGGCTTACAACGAATGTGATCATTCCCAATAAGGGTGAACCATGAGATTGTCTAAATTGCCGTAAATGCAATACCTACATGTTTCGGTACATCACGGAACTAGAGAAAAATGGGGGAAACATCTAAAAACTCGGGGCCCATGCTACCTAAAGATAAAACTCTTTTTTGGTATTCACTATATATTGAAATTTAAAGGATACTAAAGTAGCTGAACGGATCACGATTCCTTTCTTAAGGAAAAAAGATTCCTTTTATCGGATCATCTTTAGTTTTTATACTTACAAATGGTAACTATGATACAAATGATACTACATAATCCAGATGATTAATCAAGCGTCAAGATTTAACACGAAGCCCGAGCCGCGATATATAATTTTAGCTTCATTTTGAAGTGCTGTAACTCTTAGCCAAATTAGTTTTTAGTAAATATTCTTCAAATTTAAATATGTTATTTCTGAGATCAAGATAAATTCACCCTTAAATGGAACATTTTTCAAACTGTATTTCAAAACTTGCAATGCTAGATTTTCATAAGGTTTTTAAATGTGATTTTTAAGATAACCTCAAGCAACTTATAAATGGGACATCTTACTGTAATTTTACAGGAAGTTTCACCAGTACCGTTTAATAATTTCCTTGCTTACCGAATATGAATATATATAAAAATTTTAAATTCATTTTTGGATGACACCCTGAATGAAAATAATTAAATGTTCCATTTAAAAGTCCCTCAGGGTTGTCTCAATGATAACAAAAATTATGAAGAACGAGCAATCAGAACTTTTAACATAAATGCAAGTAAAATATGTGACCATTTTTGAATACCACAGTTTATGGTTACGAAAAAAAAAATGTTTCATTTAAATGTTGTTTTTGTGGACCTAAAAAACAACATATTTTAGTTAAAAATCACATGTTAGGTGTATTTCCTTATTTCAATATCTTAATAGGCAGATGTTTTAAAATTATTATCTTAATTACCGAAAATCAATGAGATTCTTGTTAAGAATCTTAGGTAAAAATTCGGAAATTTAAAATAAAAGATTTAAAATGGCGGATTTTGGCATTTTTAAACTAATTTGCCTTAGATTCGGGATATAAGGATTTTAGGGAAGCTAGTTTGAAAATTGGAAATTAAGAAACTTGGGTGAAAATTTGGAAATTTAAAATGGCTTATTCAAAATGGTGGATTTTGGCATTTGTCTCAACTTAGAAATATAAGGAATCAATTCCTCTTTTAAATCGTATCCTTCGAAAAAGGAATCGATTCCGCATCATTTTATAATTATGTAACGAATCCGGATCACGGATCCTATTTTTTAAAAGTAATCGGTTGCAGCCTTTGGATCCTTAAAAAGGAATCAATTCCAAAAGGATTCGATTCCTACCCAGCTCTGTCCGGATAAATTAAATTATGTACATTACTATATTCTGTAATTGTTGCTGAGGTAATATCCAATTTAAATTTTGAAATAATATCGCTTCACCAAGAAAAAAATAAAACATTTATTATTATTGGAAATTATATTTAGGTGTTTTTAAAATATAAAGATTTTCTGTAATAAACTTGAATTTAAAGTAGGTTGGAATTAGCTAAATAAATATATTTTCTTTCTATTCGTAGGTCAAAATGAATGTACTGCTAAGTGTTGTGCTTGTCATTTTAATAGGACAAATAGTTTGCGATTGGATCGATCCTCATGACATGAATACAAATGCGAAAGAAAAATATGTAAAATCGACACTAAAAAGGTCATCTAGTATCTCTTCTATAGATAATAATGGAAAACTAGATGTTAGGTCTGATCTGTCCTTTTCACATTTGAAAAGAGTTTTAAGTGTCTTAGTTAACTCAGCACACATTGATAAAAGAGATCCCGACATTTATCATGGACACATTCGATTTGATATTGATCCAGCTGATTTTGACTTTTTGATGAAATTTGGAAAAGAAGACTTTGCGGAGGATAAGTTAAGAAAACTTGATACTGTTTTTAGTTCGATTTTTAAAAGAACTGCTTATAATGAGTATTGGATGAAATAGAATCATTTCAATTAAGATTCTATGCTTTAATTATGAATAAGGAGAACCTATGGATATTGGGAGCAGTATGTTTGTTATATGTTATATATCAATTGTTCAAAAACAATTTTTCATTTGCTTATATTTTAAAATACCTTATTATAGTGATTTTGGTATGTGATTTTGGATTTAGATATCAATATTTATTAGAGGTAAGATGATCTTGGTTTTTGCACTTTAATTTATCTGGAATAATATAATTGTTGTCTTTATAAAAATTTATACAGGGTGTCCCGGGATGAACAGCGGCGATCGATTTCTCGAAAAGTAGGCCTTGGAAAATTTAAAAAAATTGAAGATATATTAGTGTCGATGGGAGCAACTCGGCTAACATATTTTCAAGTTGTTGGCACTTCCGATTATACCGGAAGTAGGTGTCAGCTTGCTTATTTTTAATGATACTCTTTATATATAATTCCATTTTTAGATTATACACAAGGTTTTAGGCTGATTTAATGTATCGTGTCTTATACCTAAATCTAAGCGTGTTGATATATTTAAGTTTTTACGTCAAAAATCACGTTTGCAGGCTCTGGATTTATTGTTGAAAAAGACTTCCTTTAACAGAATTTTACAATATTTTGGTAACTTTTTATACCGGGTATTCAAAAAATTGGATTAAAAATGAAAACTTCCACATTTTATAGATT
This sequence comes from Listronotus oregonensis, assembly GCA_019359885.1. Lineage (NCBI taxonomy): Eukaryota > Metazoa > Arthropoda > Insecta > Coleoptera > Curculionidae > Listronotus > Listronotus oregonensis. The sequence continues at coordinate 271,317 of JAHBCN010000110.1, read as the reverse complement.
TATCATTAAAAATAAGGGCAAATTTGTATAAGGTTGTCTATTTAAAAAATTTTTAGTTTTTGAAATATTGCTAGTTAAATATTTTTATATGGCGATTGCTGATTTAAAGTTTAGTTATACTTCTATTTGGCTAGCACTACTCTTAGTTATGACGGTGAGTTTTCTATAGCGATTGTTTTTTAACGACATTATAGCCAACTCTCAGTATAGCTAAATCGCCATATAAAAGTATTAAACCAGCAATATATCAAAAACTAAAAATTATCGAAATAGACAACCTTATATAAAGTTGCCCCTATTTCTAATGCTAAATAAGATAAAAATGGCAAAATGCCGTTCTTACAGCAAAAATTTATTTTACTATTTTAGGGCCTGCAAAGGGCATTTTTGACGTAAAAACATAAATGTGCCGAAAACGCTTAGATTTCAGTATAGGACATAAAACATGAAATCCGCCTGAGATCTTGTGTAGAATCTAAAAATAAATTAATATATAGGGTGTTTCCTTTAAAATAAGCAAGTTAACACCTATTTCCGGTATAACCGGAAGTGCCACCAACTTGAAAGTATTTTAGCCAAGTTGCTTCCATAGACATTAGTATACTTTCAAATATTTCAATAATGCGTACTTTTCGAGAAATCGCTGCAGTCCGTTGTGGGATACCCTGCATATAGGGTCCGGCAGGGATTCGGCAATCATGCTGAGATATATCTAAAAATATATATATAATAAACATATTTTAAAAATATTTTTCTTTTAATTGTGGGAGGGCAGAGGTAAACTCATATCAAGTTAAAGGGGTTATCTGCTTTATATAAAATATAGAAGTAATTTAATTGTTCACGGGACAGTATATATTGTCTCTGGAGATTGTCAAAATATGTTGGCACACGACTTTTATTTGCCTATAAGTCGCTTAAAATGTTATATGACAGCAACCATTAAACTTTTTAGTGTGCTTTATGACACACAAACATTACTTATTTGTGGTACTTCCACTAAATAGATTTTAAGTAGATGATTGCTCATTAAAACATTTATATTTTTTAGGAAGCTGATAAACATAATTTAAGCATTACTTATTCTTCAAAATGTGATCCATCCAAAATGTCTTGGGCTGAATGGACTAAATTTTGGTTTAGTTCAACTGGTTAGTATTTTTTTTTAATTACCAAGTTACTTATTTTCTAGATAATTTAATTTTTTAAAAAGTTAGAGCATAAGAAAATAATTACAGATCAAAAAATAATTTTATCCATAAAAAACGATTTGGTAAAAATTTTAAAATTTGGACCAAAAAATGATTATTTGGAAACTTTAGTGGTCAAAGCTATTTTTATAAACTTAGTTTAATAAGGTTCTAATCAGTATTTCTTTGTGCAGCAACTTTTATCAATAATAAAATTTTCTGAAAAAAATATGTGACAAGAAAATCATGATAAAAAGTTAACAAATACTTAAATTTTTAATTCTAAAAATATAAGATGTAAGGTATTAGAGAAAAAGTTAAAATAAAAATGACCTTTTAAAAAATCATCTTTGTTTCATAAATTAAACAGAAAAGAATGAGCACACTAATGGATTTTACGTCCAAATCCAGGTAGGTAGGTAGGTAGGTTTAAAGTGAGTGGACTTTTTACGCCCTCCACTGCGACCGCTCGGTCTATTGTGGCTCACACCTTTTTATATTTCTCCCAATAGGATCGGACTTCTAATGAATCCGATACCAGATTGGGAGAGAGTTCTTACATCTCCTCTTACTCGTGTCGCTACCGGACACGAGCAGAATGTGTTCTGATGTGTCCTGGTGTCCCTGTCTCCTGGAGAGTATGACGAGCAGACGATTAGATCCATCATGCCCTCCTCTCCCGGTCTAGTGACGTGGCTACCAGGTCCATGTTACAGGAACCAGATGTTCTTTCTGAGGCTGCATCTCCGGCCTTATCCTATGAAAATGGTCCTATCCGCTTTCTGTTTAAAGCCAGGGAACCCTTTCTAAGCACCTGTTCGTTCGAGATGGATTAGCCCTTCCCGGTGAAACAGGCGCCGGTGACTTCAGGGGCACCTTACGAAACGGATTCACCCGTTTCGGTCGGCGCACCTTTGTCTGCTTGTGACCTTGAGTAGCACCTCTCGAAACGGATTTATCCGTTTCGGTCAGGGCACCTTTGTTACTTTTTTCCTATGAAAGTGGTTCTGTCCGCTTTCTGTTTGGAGCTAGGGAAGTAATAGTCCACCACGGCAGAGCCCCGCATAACCGCAGTAAGGCTAGATACTCTGAGAGGTCGCCCTGTATCTCAGAGGCACCGTTGGGGACACCTTTTTAAGGCACAGGATGTCATTCACTCATCAGCATGGTATGCTAACACCTTGAGTTAAAGCCTTGTGTTCATCTTAGCTTCGGATCCCGTTCCATGCGGTGGCAACAAGAGTTGCCGATAACCAGCAACTCTAGCGCATGTTCCAAAAGATCCTACTGGGCCCAACCACGACGACGATGTGTGAACACAGCGGTTGGGTGTCCAAATCCAGACAACGTTTTTCTTCCATCTCTAATATTAATATTACAAAAATACTCTGTATAATACATTTGTAACCCAAGTTTATATAGTTAAACATTAATTCAAAATAGAAATCGAGGATACGTAGTCATTTTTATTCCTCCTATGATGGCATTACAAATCGGTATATTGGCTACATAAGTAGTAAAATTTTATACACTTTTCATATCTGACTCAACATATTATAAACACAAACAGGAGATTCTGTATATGTTTAATTAATGTGAATTTTCACTATATGGAAATTTACTCTATTTGGTGGCTGATAACAACTACTTATTAAATAAAAATAATTATACAGGATGCGTCAAAGAAGTTAACATTCTTTTTTTAATGGGACACCCTGTTTTTAAGGAAAAAACATATTGGTAAAAATATGTGCAAATAATTTTAAACAAAACATACAGGGTAAGTAAAAGGTTCCGAAACGGTTGATTATTTCTGTTGTTTTATAAAGCAATTTTTTAAAAAACCGGCAAACACTAGTGCAGTTAATAATCGCAATCTCATCTTTTGTCGACTTCCGGTTTACCCTGAAATAATCCTAACTAACTTTATGTTTTTAAATGCAACACACTGTATATTTAATTGTTATCGGACGCAGAATAAAAAACTACATAAAGATTTTTGGTTTATTCAAAAGGTCCTAAAAAAATTAAAATAAAAATACTTTTAGCAAATCAGCTTTGAAAATACTGACATGTTAGTTGCTATGGCAAAACCTAATAAAACAAAGAATGAAAAATTATTATTAACCTCCGGTTTAGCCGGAAATGATCCTAAATTTTTGTTTTTAAATGCAACATTTTGTATATTTTATTGTTATCAGACGTCAAATAAATAATTACATTAGAAAAAGTTAGAATTAGGGTTTTTGTTTTATTTAAAAACTGTCGAATTAAAGCCAGGTTAAAAGTCAAAATAGGTTCATTTGTTTTATTAGATTTTGCTATAGCAACTAATATGTCAATGTTTTTAAAGTTAAGGCGATTTGCTAAAAGTATTTTTTATTTTATTTTTTTGTATCCCTTCTAAATAAAAAAGCTTTAGGTATAATTTTAATTAATGTAGTTTTTTATACTGCGTCGGTAACCATAAAATATACAAGGTGATGCATTAAAAAACAAAAAGTTAAGATGATATCCAGCTAAACCGGAAGTCGACAAAAGATAACATTAAATAAAAGTTATTGAGAGTTACCAAGGAATTTAAGAAGAATCGAAAAATGATATAACATACACAGTGTGTTATTCAAAAAATGTTATAGAATATGTATATTCCGAAGTAAGGCTTGCAAAAATAAATTAAAAAGTTATATTATCCAAATAAGGTTAAAAAATGTCCAACAGCATAAAAGTGACAAGTCTGAGCGTCCTTGTAAAATTAGATTTCTGTAGACTCTAAATCGTTTTTATTCTAAAATTTTACCCTTAATTACCTATATTTTATATTACCTATATCATATAATAATGATAGAAATATGTAATTTTCAGGTAAAACAGAGTGTGAAAGAAGAACTATAACTCCCCTAGATGCCTTTTTATACCAAGTTAAGAATCTTATTATTGTACCTATGCATGCTTTTGGTACAGGTATGGGTGGCTTTGGATATAATATGTTTAGTAAGTACTCTGACACTTTTTAAAAAATTTCTTTATTTGTATTGTAAGTGACTTCACAGAAAGTTTTAAATCCGTTAGTTGATGGCTTCGAGGGAAGGTCGCTTATTTTCAAATTAAAAGAAAAAACAACTGGAAGCACAGGTGAGCGAGCTTTCACCAAGATACCTGTGTTTGCTGTCTGTGATCTTAACATTATTAATTTATATAGCTAATTTTAATGCCTTAGAGGTCCGCCTTTCAGTATTTTATATTTATTATATTAAAAACGAACAAATAAGTCGTTGGCAGTAAATTTTTTCTGAAGTTATTTTTTTGTACTGTTGTGTGCCCATTAGCCTTTAAACAAAAATTAATTTCCAAAGTCGTATCAGTGGCCTTCTCTAAACTGCGCCATCAGTTTATAGTTCTGCAAGTTTAGCTTGGGCCTTTGTAGTATTGTGGCGCCCCGGTATTGTTTGAAAATAATTTCTTTTAATGTTGATATCAGGCCCTATTTAAGAATGCAGCAATTCTCTTAAAAAATGTGTTCCTAAGCTTGGACACGTGAGAGCTGGAAAGCTGTACGTGTGCAATATATCCCCAAGAAAGAAGCTAAGACTGTTCCGTCTTATTATAAAGCTATGTCTTTACTACACTACTATATATTCCCAGGAGATCTTTCCTTTGTCTTTCACAGAATCTTAAATTAACTCCCTTAACCTTATTTCAAAAGCAAGCAACTGGATTTTCAATTAATTTGAATTGGTGTGCCAAAAATCTTGTCTACTTAACTGCTTCAAACCACAATTATGCTCGCGAAAAAAGACGATAATAATTGGTATAAACAAATTATATTTAAGCGATAGCAGCTAAAAAAGCTCGGATTCGTCTTTTAAGTCAAAAAGTATTTTTCCTATTCAAATCTGTATACTCTGTATATATCCCAAATCTGAACCTTTTTGAAATATTGTTCCCATCCATGTCTGGGGAATGGTGTCTTCTACAACTCTTTTTGATTCCATACAAAAAAGAGTTGTTCGCCTTATTATTGATCCCACTCTTACAGGAAAACTCCCTTCTCTTGACCACCGACGAGCTTTAGGGGATGTGTGGCTTTTTATGAAATAATTTTACAGCTTCTGCTCTCAGGATTTAGTCAATATAATTCCTCCCATAGCAGCTTCCAATAAAACAACACAAAGTGTTACTCTTATCTTATGCATCTTTTTGCAGGTTAAACTTTCTACTTTGTCTATTCCTTTGTCCCTAAAGGGTCTGTGGAGTCTGCTACCTGCAGAAGTTTTTCCTTTTTCTCTAAATCTTTAAGTCTCGTTCTTATTTAAAGGGACATATGTCAAATTAACTACTTGGTTTTTGTTATGTTATTTTATGTTTGTATAAGCTACTGTTTGATGTCATTGTTGTTTAATTCAAAATATTTTACTGCAAGAAAAAAACTGCATCAACCAATAATCTGGAATTAGCTAGCTAAATAACAGGTTGCATTTTCCATTTAAATCTATTTTTTTAAATATTCTCAATTTATATATGTGTTATTAACTTTATTAAATTATTTTTTAGCAAACCTTCCATGGGGATTAAATCTAATCATGTGGCCGCTCATGTTGGTTTTTGTTATAATTGTGGTTGTATTTACAATGGTCGTATGCACTGGACAGCCGATAGAGTTTAATATTTTCCATGTATTTAAACTAAAGTTTGGTGGAGCTAGATCACAAAGCGAAAACGTATTGACGGGACCAGCAGTGGAGAGACTAATGGATGGGCTTCATAGACCTATGATACAAAATATTACCGTTTCTGTACCTTCTGGGGCTAGTAGAGAAGATCAGAATATAGGTGAATTTGCGGCGATAACAGAAAGTAACCCTGTTAATATAACATCTAGTCAGAACATTGAAAACGTTTCGACTGAATGTAGTGTTAGATCTATGGATGAAGATAATAAAACTAGTGAAAGCAATTCTAAGGAGAACCAATCTAGTCATACTTCTAGTGTAAAAGATAATATTAAATTGGAAAATATCGAATCCAAGGTAAAAAATACTCGGGGTAATAAAAATAAACGACGAAAACTCACATGAGTCTTTAACTGATACAAAAGGTTAGTTTTTATTTTACTTTATTGTTTTCGCCTTCAATGTTTTAATCTGGCAATCTGCTTGGATTAATAAATTACCTTGGAGAATATTAAGTGCTAATCATGACAAAATGAAAAATCATTACAATTACAATTTAGTTTAATTTTTTTAACTTCTTTGTACTTTTGTATAAACTGCATACAAAAATCCAACGCATATTCAACTTCAAATTGTTAAAGTCGAAAAGGATACTACTTTTACTTAACAACACTAAAACCATAAAAAAGTGTTCTGACTATTATAAAAGTTGTTCTTCCAAACACGTCTGTAGAAATACAAAAGGTTGTTAAAATAATAAAACGGAAATGCATTTGCTGCTATCGTAATATGATTTTATAAATTAATGACTTTCTTGGAGCATCACATATACTTTCAAAAAAGATTTTACTTTTTTTGTGGTGTTGCAAAAAATCGTTCCAAAAATAATTGCTGCTAGTACAACACCAATTGGTGTAGGTATTGGGACAGTCGGACACGAAATGTTAAGACATACACATATTGATAAAAATGTATTAAAGAACAAGTTAAACAAAATCCTAATTTGCCGACCGTTACCGCAAAGATAGACAGGCTCGAAAACATAATGACAATGCGTAGCGAGCATTCATACTAATTGCATGTTTGTATACTGTAAAAATGCTGTGATGCAGTAGCGTCTTATATACAGGGTGATTCAAAAACCGATCACGAAACTTTGAGAGAGGGTGATTCTACATGACAAAATAATGGTAGAACCTGATATATATTTTTTTCAAAATTTTATTCGTTTTCGAGTTACAAGCCGACAAAGTTCAATTTTTTATTGTTTGTTTTTTAAATTGTTTGCTTACGGAAAAACCAATTCCACTAATATTTGGAATGTAGACTGAGTCGATTGCACTTCATCATTTTAGTAACAATTCACATTGATTGTGTGCCGCTAGAGGGCACTTTACATACATTGAAAATTGTTTTTTGTCATAAGTTTTTAGTTTTGACAGCTATACTAGTTTTTAGTATGTTTTCTCAAAAACTGAAGGCCTTTAAAAAAGATGCTCTTCATTTAACTCGCTAAATCCAACAGTTTAAGCCGGAGTCTCATGCATCCGATTTCCGACGATCCGATCATCCGAAAGTATTTTGATTGGTCAGAACATTGTGGCGCCACATGTTCTGACCAATCAAAATACTTTCGGAAATCGGATGCATGAGACTCCGGCTTTAGACGTAAATCGCCCTTAAAAATTACAAAAAATTTACAATAAACTTAATAATTTAAATATCAAAAATTGTGATATACATTTAATGGCTAAAAATTAATAATACATTACTAAACAAACTAAAAAAGGTTCTTAAAATGTCCCCCATTTTCTTTAATATATTTCCTAATACTCAACAAAAAATGTCGCCTAACTCGATGAAAAATTTCTTTTATTTTGTCATGTAGAATCACCCTCTTAAGTTTCGTGATCGATTTTTAATATTATTATATAATATCATACCTATATATATATATATATATATATATATATATATATATATATATATATATATATATATATATATATATATATTATATATATAATTTTTAAACTTTTGTGTATTATTATTGTCCATTTAAAGGTTATTTTAATATCTAGCTCACTTAAACGTGATGATTGGAAATTCTAAGCGCTTCAAAGGTTGTCTATCTTGTCGGTCAAGGGCGCGTATGAAGTAAGACCTTAATTCACAAACTTTCTAATTGAAGTTAGTTTACTCGAATTTAAAATATCGTTATAGAATGTAAAGTAATACTTTTGGAGAAACATCTCAATTATCCGAATTAGTCATTATCACAATTGGGAGATATTTTCTTTAATTTAAATGAAACACCTTTTATATTTTTTTACTGGTAAGACCACAACCCCTCGTGTTATTTAGTAAGAAAATTTTACACCAGTACTTTTAAATTAATCAAAATGTTTTTTTATATATCGTGGAATTTTTTTAAATAACGACAGAATAAGAGTTATAGTCTATTTTTTAATTTTTTAATTTAACAAACTTTAAGATACAAGAAGTATAAAGTTGCAGTGGCGTGCATAGTCAGCGCCAGTAAACAGATTTACGAGCCATATATATATATTTTTTAATATCGGTTGTAGGGGCGCAAAAATAGTCTTTTAATGATTTATGATTTATTATTATTATTTATTATGTATGATTTACTACAATTGGTATAAAATTATAATTTTCTTTTATAATCGTCAAAAAATAATCCGCCATTATATTCAAAAATGTTCACTATAATTCGCTGGTAATTGCCCACCATAAGAGAAAAAATTCCCATAAAAAACATGCGTTGCCATGTGACTTGCCAGAAAAGCCATTTTGACTGGTGAAAAAGTATCTGTGTAAAATTTACTAAAAAATATATTTTTGCAAGAAAACCATTTACAAAAGAGCCATTAAACCATGGTAAATTTATATTTATATTTAAAATAAAACCGTTTTATTAAAAGGAATATACAGAGTGATCCACTTAAAAAATAAAACAAATCTAACCCTAACTACCAATTTAAAAAACATGCGGCTGTTTTTGATTTTTGTCCTAAGTTCTACTTTTCCTTCAAAAACAACGCTACAAATTAGATAAGTAACTTTATATCTAAACCTAAAGTCCAAAATTTCTGTCAGTGACTCATTTAATACCGGCCACCCAACCGACGAAGCGGCTGAATAAAAATCTAACACTAGTAAATGATTTTTAAGCCTATGATATACTTTTCCGTTCAAATAACAGTGAACCGGCCAAAAGTTTCATAGCCACGTTGTCATAATTCGCGAGAATAAGTTACCAGCCAGCGATCGCATTTAAAATAGCACGCCAATATGTATTGAAATCATTGTTACCGAGAAGACAATAAATGTGGCAACACACATTCCTTAGTTTAAAACTTGAACAGACTCGAAAAAAAGCTTATCGACAGGGTTTTCGTGCTGTTCGATGATTTTATTTAGTTATTATTGATTATGGACAGATTTTGTAAGTTTAAATTTTAATTGCTATACAGGGTATTTTCTAAATATTGTAAATTTCTAGTTTTCGTAGTAAATAGATATTGTTTTGTGCCAATTTTATTATGGTTTATCTTATTTAGTGTATATAATTGTATATAAAGATTTAGTGTTGTTAAGTGCTTTTAATTCAGTAAACTATGAATATTAACCAACCTTCAACTAGTAATTTGCCTACAAAAAAACTCAGTTAACGTTAAAAGAACGAAAAATGGGTAAAAATGTTTACCATGGGATTCGGGAACGAAATCCTGAACTAACCACTTTGGATGCTGCAGAGATATGTGCAACTTTAATAAAAGTTTTTTCGCGTACGGTATTCAGAGTTTTAAAAGGCAAAATAACAATATTACTAATTATTCGGATAACTGGAAAGTGCGATTTTTTCGCTATTTTTTGCACACTTCCTACTTCCCGATTGTTAAACATGAATCAGAAGTTGTTTTTTTGGCCGCCTCTTATAGTATTTTAAAAGAATAATAATTAAATTTTTTAATTACATTTTACGACATATTCCTTTAAATTAAACTAAATAAAACTGTCATTTGCACGAAAACATTTTTAAAAAACTGATACTATTTTAATATTAAAAAAATCACTCAAAAAGTACGGAAAAAACCTTAATTTTCAATAAAAAGTTGGTAAAACGTTTACGTCCGAATTCAACTCGAAATTCTAAAAATGTTGACCTGTTGCCAAGTTGTAATAGTTTTCTTTATGACATTGTTATAAGGTATGCGGATCTTGCTTCGCTCGGCCCGCAATGTTTGATCAAAAATATCCACTAAATATGGAACTCGAAAGACCCGAAATAGTTATTGGATTCTACAAGCTGATGATTTCAGGGCTTTCGTGTTCCTTATATAGTGGATATTTTTGATGAAGCAATGCGTGCAAATATCGTATTTAATATTGAATTTGCAAGATCGGTGGTGAATTGACAAGTCGGTGTAATTTGGATTGTCTATCGTTCTGTTTTTACGTCTTTTTTAATTTATGTTAAGACTGAAATTTTATTATTTTTTTTATGTAGCAAAATAAAATTGAGAAGGTAAAATGAAAGTAAAAATGTATTTTTTGGAAAAACTATGAGAAATCGCCAAAAAACTCAAATTTGTGTTCTATGACCTCAAAATAGGAGGTGTGAAAAATTTACCAAAAAATTTACAATTTTCATTAATCCGAATAATAACCAAAATAATATAGGCTTGTTCCTAATTTAAAGGGTCGATAAAAATGTGAGAAAATCACTTTTGCTTGTAAAAAATATTTTTATGATTTGACGAAATTTTATCATTTATTTTCTGAAATGCACACGCCACTGGAATTGATTCCCCTGACGCCGCACAACCCGGGGCACTCTAAAGGCGAGCGATGCGTCATTGACAGAAATTTTGGACTTGAGGTATACACAATGTTCAGTCCTCTGAACAATGTTTACTAGGTATTCTCTATATTTTTGTGGCCTATTTTAATAAGTGTTACTTAATTAAAAGCTTTATTTTGTACAATGTAACTTCGCCATAAAAATTGTAAATAATGTGAAAATAATACTAGTGCCTGTTTTTAAGCATAAAATAATTATACTAAGATCTGAGTATTTAAGTTAATCTTAAGTAACTTTAACTTGCTTTAATTTTTTTTTATTGTTTGGTTTCTTATACTTTTTAAATTGTTGCTATATACAAATTTTATATTTTTGAAAATAAACGTTTAGTTTTGTATTTTCAACTAGTTCTTTTCTTAGGTAAAACTGATACGTCACTTATACAGATAATTCATTTTTGCAAGGCTTTTGGCTGGCTGCAGTAAGATTGCCCAAAAATCTGTCAATTGTTATATCCCGGACACATGTGCTCCTAACAAAATTGTTGAAGCAATCGTCTAGTTTTAACCATTGCCTGAAAAAGAAACGAAAAATACTAATTTAATAAAAAAATGAAGGTTAACGTAACTACCGTTTAAAAGAATCAAAGTTGCGATACGCCACGAAATTCGCTCGTTAAAAATAATCTTTAAAAAAATCAAGGGAATGAACTGGAAGGTGGCAAGGTTGACGGACTGGTCAAAATAGATTTTAATCAGTAAAAACTATGTTTTTCTTTACGGCATAATTACTAATATTAAAATTATTAGATTCTGTTAAAGGAATTACAAGTGTACAAGTTATCCTATATTAACCTGATATCAACAAAACAATCTTACAATCCATCTACCAAATAGATACACGACACCATGCCATCATGGTAAAAATACAAACAGGAATACAAATAAAAGCTTATTAGAAAATATTTTTTGTATTACTACGTCAGACGGGATCGCCTCCGTCTATGTCCCTTAGTATAGATAACACGGATATGACAGAGATAGCAACATGGATAGAGAAACGGTTCGATGAGAACTGGAACAAGACAAAAGCCAGATAATCAAAGGTATTATTGGGGAAGAACTATGGAAGGACCTACCGATAAACATAAAGGACCTCAATAGGGTGCAAATGAAAAACCTGACAGGCATACTGACAGGTCATTGTAGAAACAGACACTATCTCAACAAGATAGGAAAAAGCGAGACAAGTACATGTAGATGGTGTGGAGAGGGAAGAGAGGACGCCATACATGTACTTAGAGATTGCCCAGCACTAGGGCATATCAGGGGGAAATGTCTGGGTACGGCATGGCTGGACCTAAATGACATAAGATTCCTACCACTAACAGGACTCGCATCACTAGCGAGGAAATTGGGGCTCTAGTAAGCAAAACGACAGCACCATATCAGTGTAAAAGGAATGCATACATAAGGGACAGTACAGGGTGATGGAACCTGTGTATGCTTAAGGGTTGGTGTAGAGCATAATGGGCTTAGGCCTCAGTGCTCAGGGCCCCAGCGAGGGAACTCACCATGATACAATAGATAGATAGATAGACTTGTAAACCGAAGAATCAAATGTACTTGCAGATTACCCAAAAAAACATCAAAAAACCCTTTAAAACTTAAAAATCCTATCAATGTTTTGGTGACAGAGTTTTTGTTAAATTGTCTCTAATTAGTCACAAATGCATGGCAAACAAATTTTAATCTTAAATATTGTTTAATATTTTGTTCATATTTTTAACATTTCTTTTGTACCTTAAAATTGGTAACCGACTTGTCACTAAAATGTTAATTGTTTTTTTTTCTTTGAGTTTTAAGGTTTTTTTTAGTTCTTTTAGGTAATCTGCAAGTTTAAAGGACAAGTGAGTCTGTGAGTGCACAACTTTTTCCTTGAAACCTAAACCAAAGTGGTCATGTCTTGCAAATAACCCAAACAATGTTATTATATACCTTTAACATTGTTGTTGTCCCGACTTTACCATTTTAGTTTTTGAGTAATATTTTCAGAATATTTTTTTTTTTAATATTTTCTCAAACTAAGCCAAAATTGTTTAATACAATAATAATGCTACAAACAGTAACGATAATTTTAAAATAATTGGCATTTTTATTGTTTTGTAATACCTCGTATAAAACACGTATCGTAGTTTTTTATCTTTTTATTATCAGTTTAACAGTGGAACTTATCTTTAGTAAGTGTTTCTGTCTTTAAATGAACAGTATGACTATCCAATTACAACTAAACTTTGCGAAGAGTTCTATTGCCTGTTATATAAAAATGGAAAAGGATCCTAAAATCTGGAATAAGCTGAAAAAAATTCTTTTGATACAGATTGCAAGAAAAGTGCAAATTAATATATGGATTAAAGCTTTTAAAAACCTTCGCAATAGTCCCCAGAATGAGAAAAATTAACATAATTTATTCGAATAAATTATTAAACCAAATTAAATAACTCTCCTACCTCCAATTTTATAAACACATATTTTTTATAAATTTGGTTTGGTTTTAAAAGGTTAATGCTTAAGTTTAAAGAGTTATTTTGCTAAAATTTTACATAAAACAATATGGCAGAAATATTTTCCAAAAACTAATGGTATGTCCCTACGTCACAGCTGTAACGTCTGTCCGTGATAGCATCCGAATTTGTTCAGTACATTTTTAGTAGGTAGTAATATTTTTTAAATAATTATTTTTTTACCGTTTATCAAAAAGGTAACACCTTTCTGTTGTTCTATGGCAAGTCCTTAAGCAATATCTTTACATTTAATAATTCCCAGGTTAGGTTGTTAACTCTAGAAAAGGATAAGAACCTACCAAAGTCACAATCTACGGTATAATCAGCTGACAAACCAAAGGGGGTACCAAAGTTAATTTCACGTCACTATTATCTTATCTAATATTGGTTGGTAGGCATTTAACCAACCAAAGTAGGGTACCAAAACGGGCCAAAATCGCTTATATAGAGAATATCGAAATAATATCTTCTTAAGTCGAAAAAACAAAAAATCGCATTTTCTTTTTTCACAACTTAAAAGTTGTGAAACTAAAAAAAAATAACCCACATTAATGTTTGTCGATTTTTCTTTTATATCAAATTACTTGATTTTTTAAATAAACAAAAAGTATTTTTGTTTTAAAAAAGTTGTTTTATAACTTCATTTTAATAATAAAACATATTTTAATAGAACTTCTAGTTCTGTGTTAAATATATAAATGTGTTTATCATAAATAATTGTGATTATATATAATTAAAACAAAAGTGTAATGTTTAATAAAAAAAAGGTAATAAAAGTTTATTAAAATTACTTAAAAAAGATTGGACATCAAGAGAAATGTCTATTTTATGGTCTATATTTTTTTTATGTCCTCAGATATTTTAAAATCGCTTGCATTTTCGCAATTTACTCTTACTATTACTCTAAATCTTCTAAAACTATAACATCTAATACCAAATATCCTGCACCCACAATTTGACAGCATTTCGCACATTTACAAGCTATATGCCTAGCTAATAGGAATAGACATTAAGCCATTTTTCGTTAACTTTCAACCCCATTCACGTGGATTTAATAATTGCTGTGCTTACAAAAATTATTAATAAAATATGTTTTATTACTAAAATAGCATTATAAACTAACTTTTTTTTAATAAAAAATACTTTTGGTGTACAAAACATAAAAATAATTTGATATAAAATTAAAAATCTGCAAAAATTGATGAAAGGTTGTAAAAATGCTCTGTCGGATTCTGTTAAGAAAAATACTTTTAGTTACTCTCATTTTAAAGGTTGTAATGTCAGCTTTCTTTTCTTTAAAGCAATCCATATACCTTTATTGCCTCAGGAAAAACTTGTGGACAAAAAAAAATGTAGAGTTTCCATACCGTATCCGGACAGTTCAAAAAATATATGTTATAAATTTATTTATAACAATTAAAATAAAAATACTTCACCAGTTCACTAGTTCTCAGGTAAAAACAAAAATAGCATATTTATCTGATTTCCAAACTTCATGTTAGACGAAACTATTTCCTGGTAATAATATAAAGTCATAAAACTCAGAACAGATCATATCGAAATTAAATATGGTCATTATTATGCCTTTAAAGATTCTTGTGTTAGCCTATTTCGATCTTTTGTCCACTGAGCTGCAATTAACGAAAATATTCGCTCCACATTTGCGTGGGCAGTAACGGCAAAAAAAGAATTCGCATAATGTTAACAGTTTTGAAAAAAACTTCAATAGACAAGCTAATGCTGAAAATAAACTGACCACTTTTTGTGGGATGAAAAATTATGATTAACCTATATTAAAAATGCGGCCGAACGTCCCCGGACACCTTGAAAACACGGACATGTCCGGGCAAATCAGACGTATGGAAACCCTAAGAAAATGCGAGTTTTGTTTAAAATTTGTTTATTGCAGTTATATTTTCCAACAAACAGGGTGATATTCTCTACGAAGAATCTCTCTTCACAATTTCGCTAAAAATGCATGGATTTTTCTTAATTACGCAAGTCAGAATTTGTTTCTTATTTAAAGTGACGGTCAATAGTTTAAAACTCGTCTGGAGAGTTACTGTGGAGAGGATTTATTTAGTATATTAAAGACAATGTCAGTTTTTCTACAAAGATAAATGTTTCATTTTAAAGCTACTTACTTGCAAATTTCAGTTTTATTTGGCACTAAAAAGTTTGTGCTTTTTATTTGACTGGAAAATTCCATGCACAAGTCAAGATTCTTTTTGATACCAGCGTTTTTAATTCTTTGTAGACAATATACTATTTCGCTTTTTGGTGACACTAGAAATAATAAAATTAAGCTTTAAAAAATAGGATTTTTCACACATTACTAGACTTTATACGCGAGGATTTAAATTTATTATTTAGTATTGGAAATTGTTTATCATTAAAAAAATAAAATTAGTAATTTAGTACGTTTATATTATCTTTTTCGCTAATTACATTGGTGGACCACGTTTTGATTTATTTTTTAATAGATATATGAAAGGTATTTTAATAAATGATTATTCATTTATACTAACATATTTATGACTGCTTAAAAAGTGTCATTTTGGACCATGTAACAAACAGATCATAAAGTTAAAAGTAAATTGAAAAAATACTTTCCTGTTTTTTAATAAACTTTTTACTGATCCGTTTTCGCAAACGAAGTGTTTTTTATTTTGGGTTTTACATTTTTTATCTGTAACCAGTTTGATTAAAATTTGTTACTAGTAAAAACCTTAAAAAAATCAAACCGTTTTAATTTTCTAGCTCGAGACAAAGCTTACAAGGTCACTCATTTTTTAATAATAACACATCTTTAATTAAGTTGAGGAAAATGAGTTAAACATCTAAATACCCATTTGGCGGTATCTGGTACTTAGTCTTCAAATAAACCTTCATGGACTCTAAGACAATTTATAAAAGGCGTAAAGGCAACTTGCTAATCGCAACGCTTTCAGGAATGCGTAATACGGGCTTTAGTCCCAGAGTATTCTGGTCTTTAGTGGTGAGAACCATACCAAGTTGCGCAAATATTAGTGTGTCAGGACATTGTTTTTATTTACTTTTTTAATTTATTTAAAATTAATTTTAAATGCCCATATAAACTACATTCATTATCCGCTAAAAATCTAATATCGGGCAGTGTTTCGCATATATTATTAACATGTATTGAATTGTCATGTAACAAAAGAAGCTTTAGGTCCAATTTTAATCGTGTATATTTTTTTTCCTTACGGGGACCCAATTAGAAATTACAAATATACTAAGTGACATAGAAATCCGAACACCCAGTTTAAATGATTTTATTTTAATAAAATTTTGTATAAGTACTTAATGAAGCATAATAAGTAAATAATTAAAATATTGCATTGCTTTAAAGCCCTTTTACCTTTAATAATGTGTGGATGCACCCGATGTGTTACGCATTCTCCAACGCGTCTAGGCATGCTTCTGATCAGGTGGTCAATGTCCTCCTGTGGTATCTCATTCCAGGCAATCACCAACTCCTCTCGAAGTGCTCCTAGAGTCTGAGGAGGACGTTGCAAATTGAGCAATCTCCTACCCATCATATCCCACACGTGTTCAATTGGGGATAAGTGGGGAAATCTTGATGGCCATGGTAACAATGTGACATCATTATGTTGAAAGAAGTCCATTGTGACTCTTGCAACATGTGGTCGGGCATTATCTTGTTGGAAAGTTGGATTTGCCAGGGTGTCAAGATATGGTAAAAGATGGGGTTCTAGAATTTCTTGGATATAACGCTGCGCGGTCATGTTACCTCTGAGGAAGATTAGAGGTGACCTGGAACCATAAGCTAAGCACCCCAAACCATAACTCCAACAGGGGATGAACATGTCTTTCAACAAAAAACTGTGGATTCCTTTTTTCACCACGTCGCCTTCTAACCCTGGCTCGACCATCGTGCATGCCTAAACAAAATCGAGACTCGTCACTAAAGACAATACTGTTCCATTCCTGATCCCAGAGTGACCGTTCTCTGCACCACTCAAGGCGATTACGTCGGTGTTCTGGAATTAAAGGAAGGACCCACTGTGGTCGATATGAAAACAGGCCAAAACTTCGCATGCCAATAGGTCTTCCATGTTCTGCAAACCATTCATTTGCAATGAACCTGGTAGTGGAGAAACGGTCCCTTAAAGCCAATAATCTTAGGCGACGATCTTCACGGTCTGTTGTTCTACGGCGGCGTCCAGTGCCCCTTGCTCTTCGCGTACGGCCTTCTTGAAGCCATGCCCGACAACACCTAATCACAGTGTCTACACTTCTTTGCACTCTAACTGCAATTTTCCGAAAAGAAAGTCAAGCTTCCCGAAGTCCCACTATACTGCCCCTCCCAAACTCACTAAGTTAACGAAATCGTACAGGTCTCCGTACTCTAGGCATCGTAACCAATCGTAAAGAATGTCAAGAACCAAAATCCGCCAAATTTGGATCTTTACTGCGGCTGCAATATTCATTTTTAGATTGTTAGTGAATTTTAAAAAAAGCGGTATAAAAACCGAAATCTCAGACTGAATTGATGCAAATTCCATCAATTGTTATTTTCAGTAAGATAAATAAATTCACCAAATTTTATTAAAATAAAACCATTTAAACTGGGTGTTCGGATTTTTATGTCACTTAGTATAGGTCCCAATAGAATAACTTCTAAATGAAGGTAAAAAATCGTTCTGTAAAACAGATATGTTACATCATACGTTTAGTCAATGATTCATTTACAACTATATTTTTGGTTTAGTCGAAATTTACACAGGTCCACAAAAAAAATGTCGTGTGCTAGGTGTTGGACTAAAATTTTGTGGCGTATTTTTTTTGCTGAGCACGATTCTGAAGTCAAAACTAGGGGTCAAACGCAAAAAGTCGAGAAAAGGCGTAATTTCAGAAATCAACGATTTTTTTATTTTAAACGTCAATATATCAAAAACTATTAAAAATACATGAAACTTTATGTGACATAAACTGTATTTTAACAAGACCTTTAATTTAAGTTATATAACCTTTTTAGTCTAGATGAAAAAAATTTTCGAGTTATAATCAAATAACCGATTTTTTAGGATTTTTTCAAGGTACCCTTTGGAAAAAAATTGAAAATTATTTTTTTTTTCAAATTTTGTCTGCAAATTTTGAGTGATTTGGGTTTTAAATAAATAAGATAAATAATTTATATTTAAAAAAAAATCATATTAATAAAAAAAATTTATTTTGGATTGAAATTTTTTGTCAAAATTAAATTTTCGTTTATATCTCCCTTATTATTTATCTTATCAAAAATGTTTTTATAACTTTTTGCATAGACAATTTAAAAAGCTCAATTTTTTGGTATCTCTTACAGTTTATTTAGTCGTAGGTTAAACATTCCGTAGTAGCAGGTTTCTGCGGGTAAATGTACCGTAGTCCGACACCCAACACACACGTCACACAATTCTTTTTAAGGTATTAAATATTAATTGAAAAATTTTAGTCTTCAAATAAACCTTTATGGACTCTAATACAATTTATAAAAGTCGTAAAGGCAACTTGCTGATCGCAACGCTTTCAAGAATTCGAAATACGGGCTTCAGTGGTGAGAACCATACCAAGTTGCGCGAATATTAGTGTGTCAGGACATTGTTTTTATTTACTTTTTTAATATATTTAAAATTAGTTTTAAATGCTCATATATGTATACTACAGTCATTATCTGCTAAAAATCTAATATCGGTCAAAATTGGGGGTCAAAGAGCAAATAATCGAAAAAACGCGTAATTTTAGATATTAACTTTTTTTTAATTCAAACGTCAATATCTCAAAAACTGTTGAAGATACATAAAACTTTAATGGGATAAACTATGTATTTTAACAAGACCTTTTATTTAAGTTATATAACTTTTTTGTCTAAATGCAATATTTTTCGAGTTATAATCAAAAAATCGAATTTTCAGGATTTTTTCAAAGTACACCCCTGGAAAAAATTTGAAAATTATTATTCATTAAAAAAGGCGTAATTTAGATATTAACAATTTTTTTTAAGTTTAAACGTCAATATCTCAAAAACTATTAAAGATACATAAATCTTTAACAGCATAAACTATGTATTTTTACAAGACATTTAATTTAAGTTATGTAACTTTTTTGTCCAAATGCAATATTTTTCCAGTCATAATCAAAAAATTATTATTTTTTATTTATGGATTTTTTCTGCAAATTTTAAGTGATTTGGAATTTAAATGAATAAAATAAATAATTTATAATTCAAAAAACCCAAAAATCACAATTTTTTTTTCTATTTTGGATTAATTTTTTTTGTCAAAATTACATTTTCGTTTATATCCCCTTTATTTTTTATCTCATCAAAAATGTTTATATAGCTTTTTATATAGACAATTTGGAAAGCTCTACTTTTTGTTTTAAGAATTTTTCTTGTATCTCTTATAGTTTATATAGTCGTAGTTCCAACAATCCGTGGTAGAAGATTTCTGCCAGTAAATGTACCTTTTGACTTCAGATTCGTGTTTAGTGGAAAAAATAGCCCGAAAATCCTAGTCCGACACCCAGCACGCACCACTTTTTTTGTAGAGCTGTGTTATTCCAATAATGGGCATAACTTAACCATGGAATTATCTAAGCAAATTATATAAAAAACATACATACTTGTGTTTAAATTAAGATGATCATAAGCAAATTCAATTAGGGATTTTAAACCTTCAATAAATAACGATGGATAATACTTCAATTCGTCGGACAAACATACTTCAACCTTTGGAATCCACTCATTGGAGCAGTTTTTAAGAGTTTCCAAATATTCATTCTTTGGGGTAACAAAGATACGTTTTCTTCCAAAACAGGTTTTGGCGGCATTAAGAGAGTCCTTAAAATGTATTTAATTAACATTTTTGTTATACTAGTAGAAGTTAAGTGAGGGATATGGGTTTTTCACAAGAAAGTTTAAGGTGTATGGAAGGCCAATGCTGTAGAACAAAATTGTCCAGGCGTGCAGGGCAGCGGGAATAGGGGAATCGGCCCCGCGGAGTTTGCATAATGAATCGTAGGTCAGGTCCGGACTTCCATAATGTTTGTACCATGTATACATCATCAAATGTCAAATTCAGACTAACTATACGTTCACTGTTTTTTTTTACTTTTTGCACAACATTGTTGATTAATAAACGAAACTATAAAAGAATATTTAAAATTATTGTGCATTATTGGATTTTATATCATCAGATTTAACATGGAAAGAACTGATGGCAACAATGTGCCTTCTATTTAAATAGTTGATATTTTTGGGAATTTCGTATTTTTACAAAAATCCTCATAAAATAATTAACAACACGATTTTGCAAAATAAATTTCAAACATTGTATGATAGTTTCATGTAATTATTACGAATTCTGTGATAAAAGAAGGGCAAATAGTGTAAATGAGTTTAATCTAATTATCAAATTTAAGGATCGATGTCTGAAAAATAAAACGTTGAAGAAAAATACTTACTTTAGATTTGTAATCAGCGCCCCTGTATGCAAAAAATCATCGAAATCGGGTCAAGAAAAGTAAAAAATTACCATAATTTGAACTGGTTGTTTGTGTTTTAGGGTAATAAAATATTTTATAAATTTATATTTTTGTATAAAAACACAATAAAATAGTGTTACCTCATGCAGATGTCATAAACAAATTTAACAAAAAAGAATTTTTTTTTAAGAATATTTCAAATTAACAAAGGGAGGCTTAAAATAACATCCGTTAAGGTAAAAGGGATTTATTCCCAACCTTTTTTTAGAAGGGAAAATTTTAAAGCAATTCCTCTGTTTCTGGGGAAGAAGGAACGAAAGGGAAAATTCGGGTTTCTTAAGTAAGATGTAAAATTGATAAAATCAAATTTGCTCTGTTGGAAGTGTAAGAAATTATTTGCCAACTTGGAGCAAAGTTAAAAACCTTAAAAAAAAATTAACTTTTCCGCCCGTCGGTCGGGGAAAAAGAGTGGAAGCTTTTCGTAATTTTCAAAAAGAAAAAAAAGATCTTTTTAAGGTCAATTTTGGATTTGGAAACCATTCCCGCTGAAAAAAACAAAATGGCATTAAAACAACAATTAAGGATAAAAACTTCGCTCAAAAGGAACAAGCTTTTTAAAGGGCGGACAGGATTAAGGGTGTCAGAAGGTTGTTCTAAAAATAATCAAAAGATTAATTACCTTTTTTGGAAAAAATGACTGGGGGGGCTTAAATGAAAAATTTTTTTTGGGCCCAATTCGATTAGTTTTTGGTTTTAAAAAACTTTAATTCCTTTGGTTTTTTCCTAATATTTCCGGAATGTTTTTTGGGGTTTCAAAAAAACCATAATTTTGGCATTTTTTATGTTTGTAAAACAAAATTTAAAAAATTTTTTTAAAAAAAAAAAAAAAAAAAAATTTTTTTTTTTTAAAAAAAAAAAAAAAAATTTTTAAAAAAAAAAAAAAAAAGAATTTTTAAAAAAAAACCCAAAAAAAAAAATTTTTAAAAAAAAAAAATTTTTTTAAAATTTTTTAAAAAAAAAAATTTTATTTTAAAAAATTTTAAAAAAAAAAATTTTTAAAAACTTGGGGATGGGGGGTTTTTTTTAAAATTTTTTTTTTTTGGGGGGCCCCAAAAATGGGGTTTTTTTTTTTTTTTAAATTTTTTTTTAAAAAACCAAAAATTTTTTTTTAAAATTAAATTTTTTTTTTTTAAAAAAAAAATTTTTAAAAGGGAAAAAAAATTTTTTTTAAAATTTAAAAAAATTTTTTAAAAAAAAAAAAAATTTTAATTTAAAAAAAAAAAAATTTTTTTTTTTAAAAATTTTAATTTTTTTTTTAAAAGGGGGTTTTTAAAAAATAATTTTTTAAAAAAGAAATTGACCAAAACAGGAAGTAGCCAAAACCTGAGATAGTTTAATTGACATCCTTTTAAAAAAAGTATCTTTTTATTTTTGGGTTAGCGTCAAAAGGATTTTATTTAAAGGGTCTCAAGAACACCTATTTTAATATTTTTTTAAAATTTGTTTTCCAAAATTATTTAAAATTAAAAACCCTTAAGGGAAAAACAAATATTTATATTGTTTAAACTTTATTTAAAATTTAAATGGTTTTTTTTAAAAAAAATCGCTGTAATTTTTAAAATTAATTTTCACTTTTTTACACCAATTTTTTGGGATGATTAAATTTCTCAAAAAAAACTTTAAATTAAATTTTTTTTTTAATGGTTTCAGAAAATTTTACATTTAATAAAATTTTTAAACAGAAATATTCTTTAAAATTTTTTTTTAAATTTAATATATTTTTAAATATTTATAAAATTTCTAAATTTTAAATTTTATGTTTGTTATGTATATTCATTTTATGTTTACTATTATAATAAAAAATATTTAAAGCAATTATTACAGTCCAAAAAGTAAGTAAAATTTCTGTTCAAGTTTACGATATCTTCGAAACTATGAAAAATACGAGAGATTATTATAAACTATTTTTGTAGGAAATTTAATTATCTACAAAAAAGAATTTGTGTAAAAATGACTAAAATTAATATTTAAAAAGTTACAGCGATTTAAAACAATGTTCCATTTAATAACCTTTCCTTCCAAAATTTAACAATAGAGTGCTTTTTTTTAGCAAAATTTAAAACTGGTAAGTATACGTTTCATTTGAATGAAAATAATTTTAAATCTGATTTCGTCTTACCCAAAAGTCATTACTGACTTCTATTCCTCCGTTTTGTTTACAAGATTCTGCAATTTTGTTATTAATTGCTGATAAATCTATCATACTATTTGCTTGCCAGTTAGAATCTCTTCTAAGTCTCCTACTTTTTTCACCTAAAAGGGTAATATATCTAAATATAAAAAATACAATACTTACCTTCAAATGAATTTAGTTTTTCTCACGTGAAAACGCGCCAAAACTTATTTAATACTTTTCACCATTCATTGAAATTACCTAATCGTGAGTATGATTGTTACGCCGAACAAAGCAAGAAAATGTATACTCATTAAGAAACCAACTTAATAGTTCAAAATAATTTCTCCAAAGCTGGGGGGGAAATAGGTAATACTTCTTTATTTAAAAAAGAATATTGAAAATGTAGAAAAATTCACAGTAACTGTGCTAAATTTTCTATTCCCCCTATGTCCGTGAAGTCTCTTTGAGAAAAAAATACACTTTATGGTATTTGTTTGGTCATTTAAAATAATCTGGGATGTATAAAAATACAAGTTTTGATATAACAAAACACGTTTTTTGCCGTTCGAAAGAGAAAGAACATCATCTCGGGATATAATATATATATACCGGGTGGTGCATCGCCAGACTGGCCATAGGAAATCCCATGTAAATTTTGATACATTGAAATATTGGCTCCCCTATTTAATTTACAACAAAATTGTATTAGACTAGGAAGAAGACGTTGATAAGATTAGCTTACATTCTAAATTTCTTTTTTTTTCTGATAAGGCAATTAAAAGTCATTTAAGAAAAACTATTTGTAAAATCGTTGCATACCTGCTACATACCTTAATGAATCCACCAATAATAAATAAAATGTCTTGTCAACATTTTAATTGACGTTTTACTTTGTATTAGTTATTTCAAAATGTTTTACAGTACTGAAGAGAAAATAACAATGATTAAATGATAATACATGGCAAATAGTTATCGAAGAGTATCCGACATGTTCTCTACGTTTTTTCCTGACAGACACATTCCAAGCAAGACAATAGTTCAAAATATTGTTCATAAGTTTGAGACAAAAGGTACTGTTATTAATAAATAAAACTGCTTAGAGCGAAATAATAATGTACTCGATGGAAGAGCTCAAGAAAATAATGCCGATTTAGATGTTTTACTTTATGTAGAAGAAAATAAAGGAATTAGCACCAGGCTTCTTGGCAAACTTGTAGGAAAGGATCACAGCACAGTACTAAGCAAATTAAAGAAATATAAATTTCATCCGTACAAATATCAAAGACATCAGGAATTAGGGGAAGTCGATGAGATCCGAAGAGCAGATTTTTGTTTTGAAGTTATGGAAATGGCGAATAACGATAGGGACTTCTTACGCAATATTTGTTTTAGTGACGAATGCACCTTCACATTAAACAATGAACCAAACGTTCAAAACATCAGATACTGGAGCAAAGAAAATAAACACAGATTTGTATCTACAAGGACTCAATACCCTCAAAAGGTAAACGTTTGGGCGGGTATATTTGGACATCGGATTATTGGACTTTTTTTCTTGAATCACAATTTGGGAACAGAAACTTTTCTAGAACTATTACAAAATTAAGTGGGGCCGGCATTGGAAGAAGTGGCACCTGACAATCAAGACATTTGGTTTCAAATGGATGGTTGTCCTGCACACAATTCACGAGAAGTAAGGGAATATGTTCAAAATGTTTTTAATGGACTCACTTTAGGACCAAATTACACCATAAATTGGCCAGCTAGATCTCCTTATCATTCGCCAAACGACTTCTTTCTTTGGTCATATCCAAAATGTTATTTATACAAATTTGAGTTATCAAAATTTAGAAGAATTAAAAGTTTCAATTTCAGCGGCCTGCGACCGACATCGGCATTTCAACTTCATAATGTAAGAACTGAATTTTATAACCGTTTAGGATATTGCTTAGCAGTAAACGGAGCTCTGTTTGAGCATCTAATTAAAAAACATTAGCTTTTAGTTTCAATGTGTTGAGTTAAAATGTATTTTTAGACAGTTTTTAAGTGTGTTTTTCACCTTCCTATAAAATTGTTCAATTATGTAAAAATCTCATTATGTAGTTCAATGTAATTACTTGTATTTATTAAATGATTAAAACCATTATTTTCTCTTCAATACTGTAAAACATGTTGAAATAACTAATACAAAGTAAAACGTGAATTAAAAAGTTGACAAGACAGTTTATTCATTAAGGTATGTAGTAGGTATGCAACGATTTTCCAAATAGTTTTTCTTAAATAACTTTTAATTGCCTTATCAGAAAAAAAAAAGAAATTTAGAACGGGAGCAAATCTTATCAACGTCTTCAAAATAGTCTAATACAATTTTGTTGTAAATTCAATAGGGGAGCCAATATTTCAATGCAAGAGTCTGTCATATATTTATATAGTATTAACAAAGCTCATTATATTTTTTACTATTACTTTTGCCATATGTTAGTTGATTTGTTTTTGTCAAATATTTCCGCTTATTTTTGAGAAATCGGTTTCATGATGACTCCTTTGAATATATGTTTTTTAATATAACTTAGATTTCATCATTAACTTAAATACTATACAAATATAGAGAAAATAAAAAGACAGTTTCAGGTTAACAGTGTATTCTTCACACAATTAGTAAAATATTGCATATGTTTGTATGATTTAAAATTTATCTTAATTGTTAAAATATTGCTTCTAACGTACTTCTTTTCTGTTTGAGCTTTTTACATGTTTGTTTGTTAATAAATTTGAAAAGTGCATCCACAATGTTAGCTGGAGTTGTGTCCTTACAGTTGTTTTCTAAATCCGTTACTACACATTGTCGAATTTTGGCCATGTCGCTAAAAATATTTTTTATAAGTAATAGATGTAATGTAATACACTAGAGTCCCATTAATCCGAACTAATTGGGACCGAACCCTGTTCGGATTAGCAAAAATTCGGATTAGGCGGAATTTTGTCACATAATGCCATATTATTGTCTTGTTGAGGCATATTTAGCGTCTGATGTGTAAAATATTACAGCTCAGACGCTAAATACACCTTTATTGTTTAACAATTAGATTTTGTTAATAAACGTATGACGCTACTTGAAAAAAACTTGTTTTTCTTTACTCTTCTTAGTTCCACAATTTTATAAATTTATTTTGTTTTTGTCCTGGCCCTGTTCGGATTAGCGGGACTCAAGTATAATAACTTTGTTTATGTTTTGCTTGGCATCTGGGTGTAATCTGTAGTGTCCGACCTAATGGTCAATCAATTTTTGCTTTAGCGGAGCCAAAGCTGAAGATTTAATCAACTCAGGAATTTTAGTTCAGAACTGACTACAAACATGGAATTTTAAAATTAGGCATG
>JAHBCN010000110.1:220000-240000 GCA_019359885.1 Listronotus oregonensis | reverse complement strand
AATTTTTTAAAAAAGGGAAAAAAAAAGGGGGGGGGATATTTAAAATTTTATAACCAAAAGTCAGGTCCAGTTACCATCAAAGAACTTAAAAGTATTGACCAGTAAAGCACTTGCCTTAAGGATAAATTGGAGGCTATTTTAGAAGAGGTAAACAAGACAAGTGCTTTAACCGAGCACAAAGGAACCCTGAAAGATCCTATAAGATCGAGGCAGTTTATTCCCAGCCGTAGCATTAGCCAGTGTTAGGGGGCAAATGCTGGCTAAACGAGACGAAGTCCCTAGGGTTGTCTCCATTAAAAGTTTCAAAATTTTGCAACGGAATTTAAAGGTTAAAGGAAAAAAATAATATAAAGATAAGAAATATACTAGTCAACATAGAAGCGGTTTACTAATTAGAAGAAATCTTGTAACATCTAAAAAAATATTGCCACTTTCTAGAAGAATAAAATTGCGCTACGGGCGAATCGGCACATGTATGTATATGGAGAAGTAGTCATTGAGCTCAGTCTTGGTTCTATTGTAATAAATCATAAAACAATATTGCTGATATTAAAGATGAATTTATTCTTGGAATGAACTTAATTCAACAACATGGTTTTTTATATAATCAAAAATTAAATATTGGTAAATTTGGCAATAAAGAACTTGTTTTGGTGAAAGAATAGGTTATTTGAATAAGAAAAATTACAGCCGTTGATGGTGTAAGAATACCTAGCACAATGGATGTAATTATTCTTAAAAAATTTGAGATATATCTTGGGTGCTGTGTTAAACTCGTGTAACCATTACCAGAAAACAAATCAAATGACTGGATCGAAAAAAAATTGGTTCAAGCTCATAATAGAATCCCTGACGAGTTGCAAATATGTTTCCAACTTCAACCCAAATTAATAAAGGGACGTAAGTGGAATTTCAGAAAGTGTTCAGTGACTACTAAGTTGTGGCACTTTTTCAAATAAGTTATCTTGTAAGCAAAAAAAGCTTTAAACCTGAGAACAATCTTGGAAGCATCTGTCACAAGAGAAAATAAAGAAGGCCATGGATTTTATTTCAAAAGAAGGCGATATATTTAAATCGGAAGATTGTAAGACCGGAAGAACAAATTTGGTAAAAGACCGAAATTGACCCGGGACAAGCTCATCCTGTAAGACAACCGGCACGGTCACTGCCAATTGCAAAGCAAGAAGTTAAAAGGTACCTGGACAAAATGCTCCAGGAAGGTGTTAACGAGGAGCTCCGTAGTCCGTGGTCGACCCAAGTAGTGTTGGTGACAAAGAAAGGTGAGAGCATTAGATTTTGTGTAGACTACCGTAAACTTAACGACATTACTAAAAAGGACAGCTTCCCGTTACCACGAATTGATGACATATTAACAACTCTATCTGACATTGATTGGTTTTCCACTTTGGACTTGATGAGTGGTTACTGGCAAGTGGACATTCACGAAGATGACAAGAAGAAAACTGCTTTTACCACCGGTACAATTTTATATCAATTTAATGTTTGTGGTACGTATTGCCTTATAATTAAAAATATAATAAATTAGTAGTTAATCGCCTTAATTAGGATTACATAAACGATTGTGTATTGCAACAAACAAAGAAAAATATTTCCTTAAATATATTATTATGATGCGGTGTTGCTAAAATTATATCCAGTTCATCAAAAAGATAGTCACAAGTACAAAGAAACGTTTTAAGCTGCTTTCTTATGGCTCTCATTGTGTTTTATACGGACATCGTGTCTAATTTTAAGTAGTATTATTTAGAATAATTATAAAACATGGGTTTTTAAACTTTTGTTTTATGTATGTACTTTAATAAAAAAACATCAAAATAGTAAATTTTGCGCATATACATGAACAGAGCCATACAAACAAGATTTGTTTTTTATTTTGTTTCTTATAAATCACTAGACATCAAAGTAGTTAAAAAATGTAAAATGATAAGTATTGTATTTGTTGCGTTCTTTATAGATATAAATGTTTCTAAATTTACTAAAATCTTGTAGAGATGTTAAGTTGGTGTTTTCATAAATTACCACTTTGAGTATCTGATAAATACGGAAATCAGCCCTGTAAAATATTCATATTGCGATTATGTAGATATTTTAGCTTTACTTATATTTTTATGCAATAATACTAATGCAGAAGAAAAAAAAGTTTACATTCACGTGATTGGGGTTCGTCCCGTGACGCGATTTTGAAGATTTTTAGACCCCTTTCTCCTTTGGTGAGATGAGATCTGGTTCGACTTTTCAAAATGCGTATTTCTGGTATAGATACGTTAGTCTGACTCTGATAGCGTTGGATTTATTAAAAATAATAATTTGATTTACTAAAAAATAATAATTTGATAATTAACTGTGAAAAAATTGAGTAAGATTACTTTATTAGCTTGTGTAGGATTAGCTATATTTTAGTGAAGAAACATGTTTTACTTATTTTAACTCAGTTTTCTCACAATTTTACACTGTTTATCGCGAAAAAAATTAATATAATATTTGCCGAGATCCCTTCTCCCCCATGTGAAATTAGGTAAGATTCGGCTCGACCTCCTCTCCCCCTCTAAATGCATTACGTCCCCTTTTCCCCGTGTCATTTGTGGTTTTCTAAATGTGTATGTATCCTCTAAGTACGCAGATATGCTTATTATGTAGTAAAACTTTGGGGTTTTTACAAAATAATGTATTTTCTGTTCATATTTAAAATTAAATCATTACCTTTACTTTTTCGTAACTATCGGGACTTTTTTTCTCGCACCTTTCCTTTATAGCAGGAATTTCATCGAGCTTGTTTACTTCAACTGGTGGTAAATTTATTTCCGCTAGGCAAACTCCTATAAAAAGGTTATAGGTCTATGAATAATAATATGTAATATAATAATTTGTCAATAAATAATAGAAATTCCTTTTACCAACATACCTATATATATATATATATATATATATATATATATATATATATATATATATATATATATATATATATATATATATATATATATATATATATATATAATATATATATATATATATATATATATATATATATATATATATATATATATATATATATATTTAATAAATTATATATATAGATTTTTTATACTAAATATATATATATATATATATATATATATATATATATATATATATATATATATATATATATATATATATATATATATATATATATATATATATATATATAAATAAATATATTCCTTCGACCATTTTTTTTCGGCAACCTCTGATTTTTGAGTTATGAGGCCTTCAAGTGGACTAAACTCCGAAACTGTCCAATTTGTTGAATTTGATTTGCCTACTTAAATTTTGACAGTCAGCTGACTTAGTAAAGCAATAAACTTAAAGAAATTTGACAGTTTCGTTCCGGGTTTCTACACATGGGGAGCTAGCTTTACTAAGACTGGACATAGAAAAGACAAACGGTGTCATTAAGCTTCCAAATATGACCTAGGCTTCGCACTTGACGCATATTGTTAAAAAAAACTCTTTTTAGTGTCAAACCCTTTATAAGCAGAAATTCGTAATATTTTAATTGAACTAGTACGAAAACAGTTCAAAACACCAACAACATAGGCCTTTTGAGGGGTTGAAAATTTTCTAATTTTTTTCTGGACTGAGAATACTCTATATATACTCTTGCAAAATATTACTGGAATAAGGTTTTAATTGCTTTTAATTAATTTAGGTGTTTACCTTTCTCTGTCACTAACAATATATTATATTATAATAACAGAGCGTTTAATCCGGTCAAAATGGACAGAAAAATGGCGACAGGATTGCATAAATGCCCTTAAAGCTAAAAATTGGTAGAGGTTTGAGGTACCCTACTATAAACAAAATGTCAAAAGTCCCCATCGATCCTATGTGTGCAAAAAAATATATCGAAGATTAAGGGTCAAAAATATCAGTTTTTTCATTTTTCTCGTAGACCGAAAGTTTTAACGTAAAAATAGATTAAATTAAGATTGTAAACCGTGCAATTACTTACAAAAAAATGTCACTACTCTTTTTTTTCTACGAATCACCATTCCTGCGATATTACCATTTGAAATAGAGAAAATAATAAAATTTAATGCCATCTAACGTCGCACAATGGCATGATACGAGTTAGACTGTTTCAAAAATGGCTACAGAACGCTCAGCTTCCCCGAATTTTATTTTTTTTTATGAAAAGCTTATGAAATTTAGAAAAGATTGTCGAAGCTCTTTTTTAAGAATTTTATTATTTTTTTAAATTCTGGCCCAATTTGAAAAAGTGGCAACTGAAATTTTGAGTCTTTGGGTAAAACCTATTTTTACTGGATATTTTGTCCTGAATATTGTTACTTGGTGTTTTCGAGGTCACCAATCACAAATATGAGGTCGTAATTTTTAAAAATCTAAAACCAAGATGGCGGATCCAAAATAACGGTTATAAAAATAGAAAACACTAAAAATCGGAAGAATATGGATAAAACGTTTTACTCAAGGGTTCTCGTGATCACTTATCACGAATCTAAGGTCGAAATTCAAAAAATTTAAAATCTAGAATGGCTAATCCAAGATAGCGGATCCAAAATGGCGCGTATCAAAATTAAAAAATAATTAAATCACGGAGCATAAACGAAACATTTTACATAGGGCTTTTTGTTTTCACCAATCACGAATATAAACGGGTATAAAAATAAAAAACACTTATAATCTGGAGAATACGGATGAAACATTTTACTCAGGGGTTTTGGTAGCCACTAATCACGAATTTGAGGTCAAAATTGGCAAATTTGAAATCCAAGATGGCCATTCCAAGATGTTTGTTTAATTGAAAAGCACTAGAAATCCGGAGAATATTGATGAAGTATTTAACTTAGGGGGTTTTCGTAGTGAGTAATCACGAATTTCAATTTTTTAACGAACGAACCTATTCCTCATTTTATCCCTTACGTTTACTTGAGTTTATTTTCTCTCCACGGATATTCTCTTTTAATATGTAAATTCGTTAAATAGTCATAGACTACAATAACACTAGAATCTTGGACTTCTATTGTCTTTATTTGTTAATTGTTACACAACGTTTCGGTTAGTGATGTATCTCCAACCGTTTTCAAGTGATAACTTTATCACTTGAAAACGGTTGGAGATACATCACTAACCGAAACGTTGTGTAACAATTAACAAGTGATAACTTTATCACTTGAAAACGGTTGGAGATACATCACTAACCGAAACGTTGTGTAACAATTAACAAATAAAGACAATGAAAGTCCAAGATTCTAGTGTTATTGAAACCATTACATTGTCTAACACCTTCAAGGAAAAATCATAGACTAGTCGAAAAGTGTGTTTCCTGCGAAAAGTAGTTAGAAGGCTTCGAAGAATATGAGCTATAGCTCATTTGACGCGGAATGCTAATTTGAGAAAGGCGTTTTGAGGATTTTTTTCTGCCAATAAAAATTGCAATTGCTATTAACAAAGAAACGAAATAAAAAAAAGCCATTTCGATTTTTAATGATAACTCAAAAACCAAAAGATCCTCGAAGAGGAGGAATTTTCCAACTTCCGAAGTTCTATCTCTATTATTTATAATTTTATTTTAACTCTAATGGCTCTTGGATTTTGAATTTTTCTAAATTCGACCTCAGATTCGTGGTGACTACGAAAACCCCTGCATCCATAGTCTTCGGATTTTGAGTGTTTTTTTGTTCTAATACCCGCCATTTTGGATCCGCCTTTTTGGATTTTAAATTGTTTAAAGTTGGACATTATATGTTCGTGATAAGTGAACGAAGTAAAATATTTTATCCATATTCTCCGGATTTTTAAAATATTTCTGTTTTCATGCTTGCTCATTGGGATCCGCCATCTTGGATTAGCCATCTCGGATTTTTAGTTCTTTAAATTTTGACTTCATATTCGTGATTAGTGACTACAAAAACCTTTGAGTAAAATGTTTCATTCATATTCTACGGTTTTAGAGTATTTATCTATTATGATACGTGCCATTTTGGATCCGATATCTCAGATTGGTCATCTTGAATTTGGATTTTTTAACTTTTGACCTCATATTCGTGATTGGTGACTACGAAAACCCTAGGTAAAATGTTTTATCCATATTCTCCGTATTTTCAATGTTTTTCAATTTTGATTCGCGCCATTTTGGATCCGCCATTTTGGATTAGCCATCCTGGATTTAGAATTTTTCAAATTTTAACCTCATATTCGTAATTGGTGGCTACGAGAAACCCCGAGTAAAATGTTTTATCCATATTTCCCGTTTTTTAAGTGTTTTTCTATTTTGATACCCGCCATTTGTGATTGGTGACCCTGAAGACTTCGAGTAACAATATTCAGGCCAAAATATCGAGTAAAAATATGTTTTACCCTAAAATTCAAAATTTCAGTTGCCACTTTTTCAATATGAGGAAGAATTAAAAAAATATATATTTTTCTTTAAAAAGGGCTCCTACAATCTTTTCCAAATTTCATGAGCTTTCATTAGAAAAAATTGAAATTCGGTGAAGCTCAGCGTTTTGTAGCCATTTTTGAAAGAGTCTACCTTGTATCATGTCACTGCGCGTCGCCGTCTAGGTTATCTTCGGCGTTTAATATAACTAAAATTATTCATTTGTGTAACTTATAAATACAAATTATGCGATTTAGAAAATATACATTTAAAAAAACATTATATTTTATTTTTTCATATGATTAATATCGGTTCGTTACCCTTATTCGAGTGGAGACGGTCGTATACCTGACGGCGTGAACTCCAATTGATAAAATTATTTAATTTTTGAAACCTGGGTAGTCCCAACAACAAACAAAAATACACAAAAAGTTTATCTGCCTATCCCACATTACAGGCTCATATTTAATTTTTACATCTAATAGCTGGCTGCAATACTACATCAGCAATTTAAACAAGGGGTAAAACAAAAGTTTTGAAATTATAATTATAATTAAACAGAATTTAACTGATTCCGCACAAGTGTTTAAAAAGATTGACTCTTCTCCACACATCAGAGGGAGCATTCGCTTTCTCCTTGCTATGCATGGTGGTCCAAAAAAGATTGTGTTAAGTATAGATATTTAAGTTTTTTAAAAAATACACGTAACAATAAAAAGAGTTCAACTATCTTGTCTTCCTACAACATCTGATTGAGCTTGTCAACACTTATATCCAGAATATTATCAAGTTCAAGTGTAGCTCGGCAATCAACGCGATTCAAAAGATCAAGGTTGGAAATTAGCTGATATACTACTTTGAAGCTAATTAAAACTTTACTTTTATCTGCTTCGAAAAAACTTCTTAAGATTATTTTTTGTAATTGCAAAAAAGGTTGTAACGCAAAGTGTGGATGTAAAAAAATTGGTTTATTTTGTTCATCAGTATGTATTAATTGTCAAGGCCAGTTAACTGCAACAGACAACAGGTGAGGATTTTTATAATGTTGCTGTAGAGTCAACTGATGCATTTTACTTAAAATCATTTACAGATATCCAACAAAAGAAAGGAGAAAAAACTAAAGAAAACATAACTGGTAAAGTTGAATTTGAAGATTACCAGTCAAAATAACATTTTTCATAAATCAGCAATAGTTTGTGCCACTTCAATTAATTTTAATTGTACAATATTTTGGTTAACAGATTATTATTTAGGAAAACTCAATTACAGTAGATCCTATTGTAGAGCTGCTGAAAAAACCATGTTAAAAAAAATGCGTCAACCACAATACCCCACAGGTGGTGCGGAAATGTGTGCATATTTTGTAGAATACGAGTTCTTTAACTATTACAAACGGTATATTTTACGAATGGTAATTCGTAGCAAAAAATTATAATAATAATATTTGTAGATAATTTCATGGTCTACAGTTTTAGTTTACTATTTTTACGAAAAATTTACCGTTTACGAGAAAATTTTCAAAAACTGATATTTTTGCCCTTTGACCTTAAATACTTTTTTTTACACACATGGATTCGGTGGGAAGTTTTGACATTTGTATGGAAATTTTAAATGTCTATTTTGACCGGACTAGTTAATGCGGCTAGTTGTCATCAGTGATTTTAAAAAATAAGCCTAGTATATTTATGAATATATTAGTTTTTGGGTAAACTGCAGCATTGATAATGACTATTTAGCGAAAAGCGCTCTGCTGTGATTTAGTTTGCAATATACACGTAAATACAAAGTCTTCCACTTTTCCTTAATTTTCTACACGTGTTCATTACTAACAAAAAATAGGTACAATAGAAAAGTGCGTCTCTAAAAATAATTATAATTTGCGGAAAATATTAAAACAGTTCCTACCTGCAATTACAAATAAACCAAAAATTGTCCACTGCATTGTGGTTGCTGCACTTTTTACGATGTAAATACTAGACTGGTTTTGTTTTCTCATTTTAATTCATACATCTAAAAGGTCAGATTAATAATCGGGGGATTTAATCACATGGGGTTACGACCTTATTTTCATTTTATTATTAGAAAATAAGATTATTTATCAGTAGAAGACAGTAGCGTGCAACTACGCTGGTGATTTTCACTGACGAGGCCCCTATTAGATGTAAATATTTATTATTTTGTTAGTCGACCATTCTATATATTTCCGTAGGTGGTTTTTTGTCCTCGGTCCCTACGAAATAGGGGAAGTATTGTTTTTACAAATTTTTTCTGACATTTTTTTTTTCGTTTTTTCGACGTTTTGTAGACCTTAAATAAAAAAAAAAAACGTGTTTCCAAAAAATGTATGTTAGTTGTTCTGCGTCTATCTTTCTGTATATAGTCAATTTCTAGCCCATGATAAAAAAGAATGTGTAAGGTAATTAAATAAATGAATCCCCCCAACAATATAAATCACCCATTGTTCTGTCGTGGCCCGGTAATTTTCACACTGCCCCTTTGTGGCCCACTTAATACTTTTAAACCCAAGCTGGTTCCATTAGGTAAAATAATACATATTTAATATTAGTAAAAATGTTTTATTTATACTACATATTTTGGTATCGCCTATTTAGTCACTAAATTTTAGTGTGAAGTAAGAAGCTGCTGCTTATTTTTACTAAAAAATCCAAGTTTGCGGAAAATGACAATAGTTTTATCCTAAGGTCTGGTTCCACTTTAAGTCGGTTTTTATATTTATTTTTAAGGTAAATTAGTGTTGAAAACCCTGCTTTTCATTTATAAGCTGTGACGTAAGAGATTAAAAAAGTTATTGCTTGGTGAGTTAATTTTGTGTATTCTTGACGACAACATAACCAAAAATCTATTAATAGTCTTGTGTCACATATTATCCTTAAGTGCTCAATTAACGAGTTGACATCTGAAGCAAATTAGTTTCGGAATTTAACTTGAATGTAAATGGGTTTCTTATCCAAGTTTTGTTGCCGTCGATTGGAGGAAAATATTTTTGAAGATTCCTCTCCAGTCCTAATAAATGTTCTTTAATTTAAGATGTCTTATGGCAATACAATCATGTTGTGCTCTTTTTTTATTTCACTTAAATTTCCTACATCGATAGTAGGTATTATTTTTAAAACAAGGCGGGAATATTGCGACCCGGTATTTTATTTTGATGACCCGCTACTGGGTCGCGACCCGGCAAATGGGAAACGCTAATATAGACTATCAACATCTTGAACTTCCATTGTTCTTACATGTTGCTACTTACGTTTTAAATACACAACGTTTTGGTCAGTATTTTTCTCCATTTTCAGTGTTTTTTTTTAAATTTTTTTCTTCCAAAATTTTCAATATTTGAATTTCAAACTAAAATAACTTTTTGAAAAATCAAACTAACAACATTTTTTTAAATTTTAATGTAGACTAATACTAGAATCATACAAATTTGATAATTTGGGCCCATGACAGCTACAAAAAAAATACGGGTCCTCAAACCACAAAAGGAGGTAAAAAATAATTCTAAGAGCCAACTTTGCATTGCATTAAAAAGAAACTAGAAATGATCGAGTATTTCTAATTATTCAAAAACATCTTCAATTCATGCCCTTTCGAACGATATGCATAACCATAATTTGCTTAAAAACAGCAAGAGTTATTTGTCAACTTTATCAAGGTGGGCATTGTTTTACGAATATCTCTTTTTGTGGTTTGAGGGCCCCTATTTTTTTGTGGCTGTCATGGTCCCCAATTATTAAATTTGTATGATTCTAGTATTAGTCTGGATTAAAATAAAACAAAAATGTTGTCAGTTTCATGATTTTTCAAAAAGTTATTTCAGTTTGAAA
Organism: Listronotus oregonensis; assembly: GCA_019359885.1. NCBI lineage: Eukaryota > Metazoa > Arthropoda > Insecta > Coleoptera > Curculionidae > Listronotus > Listronotus oregonensis. Next base: position 229,752 of record JAHBCN010000110.1, on the reverse strand, counting down.
TCTGAAAATTATTTTGGAAAAAAAATTTAAAAATTCTAAAACAAAATTCTTAGTGCCTAGGTCAAAATATCTGGGTGGACCGCATAGCAGACGGCCCTACCTATCTCAGATTTACGTATGTCTACTCATGTGCCGAACACCCTGTATGTAAGTTCTACAAGTATATAGATTTTTTACTGTGCAGGTAGGATTTTTTTACAATGATTTAAAAACTATTTTTTCGACCCTTTTTTGTTATACCTTAAGAATTAAAAATACATTATTAAAACATCGAACGACACTGTTTTTAATTGATTATACCAGTGTCATTTTGTACGTAGTTACAGTGTTCTTATTACTTTATTTGGACTTAACTTTGTTTGTTAATTGTATTTAATTTATACCAGGAAATTTTCAGAGAAAAAAGATTTGTAAATATTTTATTACTTAAAAGGAAGATAAAACAACATTTTATTGAATTAAGTACCTAAATGGAAGACAATTTATTTTATATTTTTAATCCGTTGAATTCATTATTTCGACTTTGTTTTTTTTCTTTCCTAACATACTGGATTAAATGGGCTTGTTATAGTTTCCTCCATTTAAAGATTGGCTTTAAACAAGTCTAGGTTTTTTTAAGTTTGTTTTTGTTTGCCCAGGGATTTTTTTATTCACACACATTAAACTTTATTTTTTCTTCTTCTTCTTCTTCTTCTTCTTCTTCTTCTTCTTCTTCTCTGGGAGCCGTTTGAAATACAGAACTGTGTGTTCCTAGTGGAATGGAGAATTGTGAATTCCTTATTTCACTGTACACGCCCGCTCGAGTTCCCTACTCGGTTTTGGAACCATCCGTATACCAGATAATGTCTCCAACCGTGCCGGGGAGATCGGGGTGCGGTAACTCACTTCGATCTGGAAGTTTTACCTCGAAGTTTTTGTGAAATGAGTATTGGGGAATCATCTGGTCTGTTCTCTCGTCCAGGATGTTGCCGCCAACCTGACTTTTTATGTTGTTGTGTCCCAAACTAGCGTAGACACCAGTTTCTGTGGCAGTCGGAAGTAGCTCATTCTTGCCTCTCCCATCACTATGAGGTTAAGTGGTTAAAGGTCTAACAGGCACTCCATAGCTGCTGTGGGGGTTGTTTTAATTGCCTCCGTTATAGCTAAGCAAACAGGTCTTTGTACCTTGGTCAGTTCTGTAACAGCAGTTCTTTGTCGCATTTTTGTCCACCATTCCAGTGATGCGTATGTTATCATAGGCCTTACCACCATGGTGTATAACCAATAAACCCTGTTTGGTTTAAGGCCCCATGTTTTCCCATGAGCGCGTCTGATTAACATAAGAGTCATCTCCGCTGTCTTTCTTATTTTCTGAAGATGTTGGTTCCAGGTAAGTTTAGAGTCTAGGATGACACCTAAATATTTTACCTCTCCCATAATCTTGATTGTTTCACCTTGTAGGGTCAGAGGTCCTAAGCCCTCTAGATTTCTCCTTTTGGTGAAGGCAACTATGGCTGATTTAGAAGGGTTTATGTTTAGTCCCTTCTTTCTCGTCCATCTGGTAACTGCGTTTAGGGCCTGTTGCATTTCATCCCTAACAGTGTTGTTAAATTTCTCTTGGACCATAATGACGAGATCGTCTGCGTATCCCAATGTTTGGGGCCCTTCAAATTAAAAGACATTTAGTAGGTCGTCCATGACAAGGTTCCAAAGCAGTGGGGACAGAACTCCCCCTTGCGGACATCCTCGCTCAAACCGAGCTACAAGAGTTTCTTCAAAAAGTATATACTGATCTGCTCTTAAGCATGCAGTCCATCCACCTGCAGCTTGTTGCGTCGATCCCTCTGCGCCTCGATGCGTTTGAGATAGATGTAAGGGACGTGTTGTCAAACACTCCTTCTATATCTAGGAAGGCACACATTAGTACCTCCTTGTATTTGAGAGCATATTCGGCCTTTTCTACAACCTCATGTAATGCTGATTCTGTGGACTTACCTGCTGTGTATGCATGTATGTCCTTGTGTAGAGGTCTGTTCGTAATTGCATTCTCCTTGATATGCCTATCCAGCAACTTCTCTAGGGTCTTTAGCACGAACGACATCAGACTTATTGGTCTTAAAGCTTTTGCCCCATCCTGTCCGGTTTGGGGATAAATGCTACTCTGATTAGTCTCCAGGTTGTTGGTATATAGCCCAGAGCTAGACTTCCTCTTAAACATTTTAGCGAAATTTTTATTTTGTGTCCTTTAAAATATTAATCTTATATATTATTGCTTTTAAAAAAACATTTCAAATATTTTTTTAAAAATAATCTTTGAGTATTCAAGAACCTAAAATGTTTTATGCAAAAATACTAAAGCTTTTAAGTCAAGTCACTTAAAAATACTTTTTTAAGATTTTAATTTAGTTATTGCGATAAGATATAAGAAAATCTGGCACAAATTATATAAATTAGGAAACGTTATGTACCTGTAAAGCTTTTACAGATATTAAAAATGTATAATAGTTCTGTATCTGGGCGCTTTGAAAATTCCAAAGTCTAATTTTTTTTTCTTCAGGTACGTAATAATTTTTTTGGCTGTTTGTACCTTTTACGCTAAATATGGCACCGGATTTTTTAAGATAACTATTAACACTAATTATTTTTTAAAAAATTCCCAACTTGAAATTGATTCTTGTATTTTTTTCTGTAAATAATGCATATACTAGTTGTTTATATTTTTATATTAAAAATATAAAATATATACTTTTTTGGGTATTTATATAGAAGCAAAGCTCCACTGTAAATAAACATATTTACATTTTTTTAATGTTTTACTTGTCATCGGATTTATGAAAAAAAATGTTTGAAACTTCAAAAACAATAATTTCATTTGAAAAGTCAAAAAAACAATTTTTTGAGTTTAAACTAAAGATTTAAAGGTCAAATTTTCATAACATTTTTATTTTTTCTTGTTGTGCATCAAAAATAGAATAATTTGAATTTTTTAAAATACTTGTTTAATCAATAAATTCACAATTTTGAAAAAAAAAACAGTTCTGGTTATTTTTTTTTAAATATTGTACTTTAAAATTTGTATTTTTATATTGTAAAAATCGTAAGGGTTTTTTAATTGTTCATTTTTTAGTGCGCAACAAAGAAAATATAAATCTTGCAAAATTATATCGGATGACCCTCAAATTTGCGGTCAAAAGTCAAAATTTTGAATTTTTCAATTTTCAATTGAAAAATCATGAATGACAAAAAAAACTCTACGATATGTAAATTTTTTGTTTTTTTATGGCCAAAAACAGTGGAGCCCCACTTCTATATAATTACCCTTTTTTGTATTGTTATTTACTTTTGCTAGCAACTTTGTCTTGGTTGGCTGTAAAAACTGCCAATGTCTTAAGGCGGCGACTGACTTGTAACTAAACGTTGTAATGTAACATGTTACTTACGAGCATTCACGCAGTGAATACAGAAAACTGAGTCGTTTGCGACGAGCTGCTCGCGCTCGCGGCTGCTTCATCGGGTTGGCGGTTTTTTCGCGAATCTCTTTAAAGTGACAGACATTCAGTAAATCAGTTTGTTCGTTGCGAGCGTATTGAAAAGTCCTGGTTTTTTCGTATTTTGTTATTTAAATAAAAATTATTTTCTGAGGTTTTGCATTTTGTGCGAATCAGGATGCAGTGGGATCGTGAGAAAACCCTGCTTTTTATTGACAAATATAGAAAAAAACAAATCTTTGGGATCCTCGTCATAAGGATTATTTAAACAAATTAAAAATCCGCATGGAAGGAACTGGCGAATAAAATGAGGATGGATGTAGAAGAATGCTTAATAAAGTCTGTCCACGGTTTTGTTGTCTGCTTCTATACAAATTCGTTACCCAAACGAGTTTTTTTCTTTTTTTCGTCTTCAAATAACAGTAGCGCACTAGCAGAAATGCAAACGCGACCTCCATGTCTGACATTTTTGACGACACTGTAAAGACGAATGGTGGATCACTCGTGAACCGAACATTCGCTATGATGTGGTGATAAACTGAACGGGTTGCTGTAATGTAATGCTCGTAGCGAGCATTACATTACAACGTTTAGTTATAAGTCAGTCGCCGCCTTTAACCCGTTCAGTTCATAATAGCGAATGCTCGCGTTTGAATGCTCGGTTCACGAGTGATCCACCATTCGTCTTCACAGTGTCGTCGAAAATGTCAGACATGGAGGTTGCGTTTGCATTTCTGCTAGTACGCTACTGTTATTTGAAGACAAAAAAAAAAAAAAAACTCGTTTAGGTAACGAATTTCTATAGAAGCAGACAACAAACGGTGGACAGACTTTATTAAGCATTCTTCTACATCTATCCTCATTTTATCCGCCAGTTCCTTCCATGCGTCATTTTTGAAATTTTTTTAAATCCTTGACGAAGATCCCAAAATTTTTTTCTCTATATTTGTCAATAAAAAGCACGGTTTTCTCACTATATCACTGCATTCTGATTCGCACAAAATTCAAAACCTAAGAAAATGAATTTTATTTAAATAACAAAATAGGAAAAAGACACGACTTTTTCATACGCTCGCAACGAACAAACTGATTCACTGATTGACTAGCGCCGAACACTTCAAAAGGATTCGCGAAAAAAACGACAACCCGATGGAGCAGCCGCGAGCGAGAGCAGCTCGCCGCGAACGGCTCAGTTTTCTGTATTCACACACTCGTGAATGCTTGATGTGTAACATGTTACATTACAACTTTTAGTTACAAGTCAGTCGCCGCCTTTATAGACCGTCAGCCCATCAAAGAAAAAAGGGACTAATCAAAACCAGTATGCCTTTTTAAATAGTGAATATTGACCATAAGCTGATCATTTATTATTAGGTTTTACAAGATGACTAAGGTAAGTTTTGGTTAGAAAATAGACCTATTTTCTAGTTTCAATCGGAACTTTCCGCAATCATCTTGTAAAACCTAGCAATAAATGATCAGCACCTAAGCAATAATCACTATTTAAAAGGATATACTGAGTACGATTGGTCCCTTTTTTCTTCGATGGGCAGACGGTCTTTTATAACTAGTCAGGATTTAAAACAAGACATCTTTTGATATTTTAACACCTTTTTATATAGGAATTATTCATAAAACAAAATAAAACTTCAAAGCTGCATTCACTAAGGTCGGATTTATCCTTAATTCTTAAGAGATCGATTTTATCCTTAATTCTTGGCAAGCAATCAAATCCTCAGTTCTTAACATTAAGGAATAAAATTACGATAAAAAAATAAAATAAACTTAATCTAAAAAGAAAAAGAGTTCAAACAAGACCTAGTTGCCGTGGAATTAAAACTTCTAATTAAAATTTTTGTTTTGTTCATAACATTATTATAATTTTGGCAGGTTGTGTCATTAAATAAACTTTTTATGTGAAAAAAGAAAAATATCTATAAGTTACATTTTTTTATCTTTAGGTCAGACCACGAAGGCTTGTGAAGGCTAGGTGTCGTGGGTGCCGGATTCCTAGTCAACTATGTCCAAGTACCAAACCTGGGAACCAGTAATTTATTAAATTATATATTCTAATTTAATATAAAATAATTTTTTTCACGTAAATAGGTGTAAAATTAAAAACTATTTCGGACCAAAGATCTATAGATTGAATCACAAGGAGCTATGGATTTAGCAACACAGGGATTGTGCAGGAAAAACACATAAGAAATCTTACAGCTCTTGATAATGTAAAAGAAAAAACATCAAGAATTTGATTTTTGTAAATGCTTTTTTGGTGAACTAAGCAAAGAAAGTCAAGTTCAAGTTGCTGTGGAATTAAAACTTCTAACCGAAAAGTTTTGTTTTGTTCATAACATTATTATCATTTTGACAGGATGTGTCATCAAGTGAACTTTTTATGTGAGAAAAGATAAACATCTATAAGGCCTGGTACTTTCATTAACGAATAAAATTATTCTTCGGATAATTTCCATAATAACAATTGTTGTGACAATTGTAACCATGGAAATTATCCGGACAATAAAGTTATCCGTTTGAAAGTACCAGGCCTAAGTTACATTTGTTACCTTTAGGATAGCCCACGAAGGCTTGTGAAGCCGAGGTGCCCTGAGTGCCGGGTTCCTAGATAGGTAACCATTGATTCTCTCCATCTCTGTCAACTATGTCCAAGTACCGAACCTTGAAACTAGCAATATATTAAATTATATATTCTAATTTATTATATTATATATTTCTTTACGTAAAAAGGTATAAAATTCAAAACTATTTCGGACCAAGGATCTATAGATTGAAACACAAGGAGCTATACATTGTGCAGGAAAAAACACTATTAGAAATCTTACAGGTATTGATAATGTAAAGGAAAAACATCAAGAATTTTATTTGTGTAAATGCTCTTTTGGTAAACTAAGCAAAGAAAGTCATTTATCTTAAGATGAAGCAGGTTGAAAAACAATTGTCAAAATTCAGGAGAAATCTGAAGAAAACTTATGGCCTACCTGAAAAGATAAAACATACGTTATAATCCCAAGTAATTTAATATGTTTTCGGAGTATCACATAGAAGTTTCTTTAAGCAAAGCGCAAAGTACTCGGATCCGAGATTTTCTTGAACTGAATCTCGGAGTCGCAATGTTTTCCAAGTAGCCGTTTACGCGTCCAAGATTCAGTTCAAGAAGGTTATTCGGGTCCACATAGTCGTAAATGTAAATTTTCTTAAGTTTCAACTAAAAGATTTAAATGTATATTTTATTAAATATTTTTTTTGTCCCACTAGTGGTGGGCGTATGGGGCGCCTGTCTTATGGACCAGTTTGAAAATGTCAAACCTAACTATTTTGAAAGACATTATTTTTGTAGAAATTTTAGATTCAAAAACATATACTATTAGAGCAGCAGGTTACGTAGACTGTTTTATGTAAAAAGTCTAAGGTAAGTCAGCTTCAAAGATGTCTACCCATCCCATTACTCTGGTTGCGTTATCAAGTGACTTACCTATAATTTAACAATAAATTGCTCTTTCCACCAAAGGAATTAGTATAATTCCTCCTTTAGCAGCTCCCAACAGAGCAACACGTAGTGCAACTTTTATGCATCCTTTTACAGTTCAACTAGAGAGGCCCCGAACTTCCCGCTTTTATCGTTCCTTCATTCCTAAAGTGTCCAGACTATGGAACCTGCTACCCGCATAAGTTTTTCCTTCTCCTCCCAGTCTCCAAATATTTAAGTCCCGTGTAAACAAACTCCCTCTTACCACACTTAAGACCGTCCAAAGATATAAAAAAATATATGCAAGTTTTACATTTTTTCTAAGTGGCACTAAAATGTGTATTTTATTTGGAAAAAAAATACCTTATTTCGCTGTAAGTAATAATAATAAAAATTAAAATTCCTGCAACAATGCGCTCCAATGCTGTGACGGCCCTAGTCTTATAAGATGATGCCAGTTTTACCTAATAATATTTGTACTACACAGGACCCCTTCACAAACTGTTAATAAAATAATACCTTTTTATTTTCAGTTAGTAAAAAAAAAATAAAACATGGCCAGTTATTCATTTACTTAATTAAGTTGAACAAATTTTTCTAACGCCTATATTTGTACAAATTAGTTTAAGATACAATAAACCAATATCATTTTTATGTAAAAAAGTTGACCAACTATGACTGGTTTATTTATTCCTTGGAAGTTCTCTATTATGCAGTCTACGTAACTTTCTGTTCTAGAGAAATTCGTTTTTGAATTTGGATTTTTCACAGAAATTTTGTCTTTCAAAGTAAGTACGTCCGACATGTTCACTTTTACCAATTTGTCTGTTAGTCAGGCACATGGTACTCCCACCACTAGTGTTACCTACAACAAAAAAAACCTCATTAAACAATTTTTGTATAAATAAATTTAAATTAATTTTAAATTTTTTAGTTAAATTTTTTTTGGCAAAAGTTTTATCGGTGTCTTGCTAAAAAAATCTTCTATATGAGACCTAGAAAATATACAGGATTTTTAATAATATATATATATATATATATATATATATATATATATATATATATATATATATATATATATATATATATATATATATATATATATATATATATATATATATATATATATATATATATATATAGTGCAGTTTAAAAAGGGTCGTCTGGAACACAACGCCATCTTGATTTACTGCAATTTGAGGGCCATTTTTGTGTTAGTTGCAAAGTGGGTGATCCTTACCTCTAAAATTCATGATCCAGTGTTTAAAATCACTGAAGGTCTTAATAGGCTTAAGACATCCAATCGTGCTTTTCTTGTACAATCCCTGTGTTGCAGCTTCTTTTATTTAAAGTGGGGTAAAGGATTTTTTTTTCAAAATCATTTTTAATTTTTTACTTTCTTACTCAAAGAAAAGTTAAATATTAACTGATGAATTTATTTTAATGGCAGCTATTTAATAACTTTATGACATAAGTAACAGCTAAAACTGTCAATTAATTAGTGTGTTGATCAATAAAGTTTTCTTCTAAGTATTTAATATAAATTTAAAGTATTAATTATTATAGTTGTAAATAAAATATGATACCTACAAACCTTCGTGGAGATTAGAGTTAACTACGCGTCTAATTATTAATAAATATATATATATATATAATATATAAAATAAAAATATATATATATATATATATATATATATATATATATATATATATATATATATATTATGATATATTATATTTATCTTATATATATATATATATATATATATATATATATATATATATATTATATATATATATATTATATATATATATATATATATATATATATATATATATATATATATATATATATATATATATATATATATATATATATATATATATATATATATATATTGTTTCTTTATTTTAAGTTAAAAGAATGTATAATCTCTTACATTTGGAGAAAAAAAATGACTGATTCCGAGGTGTTACTTATAATTGTTTTAAACAAAGCAAAATTTTTAAACAAACGTGTTTATACCTTAATTTTTTTTAGTTACTTAAGGCCTTTAAATTTTTAACTTGTTTTGAGAATAATTCCTCTAAAGGAAGGTGTTAAAATGTAAACGAAAGTCTTGTATTAAATCCTGCATAGTAATAATACATTCAAACTTTGCACAACCACCCAAAAGAGGATTGCTAGAAAAAGTAAATAACAATAAAAAAAATATTTCTTTTTTTTTTTATTATAAAAAAATAAACTACTAGTATTTACAATATTTACAGAAAATCAATTTACCTAATATAATACATTCAGTCTGGGAATTACTTATAAAATTAACATTTTATAAATATGAGATTTTAATGTTTAAATAATGTACTAAACATTATTTTTCTAATTAAAAATTAATATATTATTTTATAAGAAGATCCAAGACACCATTTTCGGAATGATCCTATTTTTAATTATATGTAAACGTCTGCCATTTATATATTTCTTTTAATTATATAAAACAGTAAATGGCATTAAATTAAAAATATATGGGAAATATTTAAATTATTAAATTTTTAGAAACATTAATATATAATAAAAGTGGTCCCATAAAAAAGATATGTCGGTGTCTTGTTTCGAGTAAAAGCTACAAACAGCAAAAATATGACAATGTGGTTATTTTTTTTACTTTTGGCCGAAGCTTATTAAGAAGACTTTATTTTGCATTTGATACTACTTTTTGGACAAAATAATTTTTATGTTTTTTAATATAATTAATTAAACACAACTATCTTCATAAAAGATGAGAAAACTTACCGAC
>JAHBCN010000110.1:0-217500 GCA_019359885.1 Listronotus oregonensis | reverse complement strand
TTACAATTTAATAGTTTAATGTCAACAAGCCTTTTATGATATTTGTAAAAAAAGTTTACCCACATTTAATCGTACCATACCATAATATACTTACAGCTTTATATCTAGCAATATCCAAATACAAATCAGTATTTGGTACTTGACCAAGAAGATAAGTATGTGGTCTAAAGCTAAGGAGGAATATAGAACCCAAAGACAATATAATGCCAACAAGCAGTCCAATGTCGATGCTAACGAATACAGCAGCTAGAAAAGTTCCCATCCAAACAAGAGCGTCTATTTTACTTAGCTTCCAAAATTTCCAGAACTCCATTACTTGCATAAGCATTCCCTTTAAGGCTACTACTATAACACCGGCAAGGACAGCCTTAAAAATAAAAAGTAAAATATTATTAGTTAATTAATACCTTAATCTTACAATTAGTATTAATTATTTTACTCTATTACTGTATTCTAAAAACTGAGTAGGTTGTCGGAAACTTTTAAATAAACTGGTAAAAATTAGTTTAAACCACTCTTGTTTTAAATATTCTGGTTGGAGTTAGTTAAGCAATTGCAATAATTGCCACAGCGAAAACGATGTTTAGGTTCAAAATTTATCATTTACAAGATCTTTTATTATTACCTTTTTTTTAAATGGTAAAGTCTGATTTTTAAGTATGTTTGTTGCAGAAACACATCTTGCAACCTGGAAGCTATTTTTTTGTAGCCACGAGTACATTAGCTTTCCTTTCAATATTTATATAAAATAATAAAAATCTAAATTTAAAGAGTAAATTTCCCAAAATTATTGTGACAACACCGCTTTATTAAATTCCAAATAAGCACGACAGACATTTAATTCTTGGTACCCCTCTAGCAATCTAAAAATAGAAGGCCGCGCTTCGTATGAATACAACGCTGTCTTAACGTGTCGGTAACAGCGTAGCCAACCAGAATACCGTGCCCCTCGGGGGTTGGGTAGACGCGGAAAGGGGTAGTAGCGCGCGCGCGTCCAGTAAATAGACCAATGGCATGGGTCGGATAGCAGTAAGATTTCTGGCCTTATCAGATAAGCAGTGTCTAAAATTTTCTCCGCATTTCGGGCAAATTACCAAAATGTTCCATTCGTCAGTAAGACTTTAAGTTTTGTCAAAAAATCACTGTCTGAATTTTGTTCTCGCATTTCGGCCAAATTAGCGAAATGTCCTATACAAATAATTTAATGAAATGCCAGTTTCCATGGTGTATGTAGTGTATCTTAAATAAAGCGTTTTCGGACATTTTTTCTAAAAAAACTTTTGTATGTCCATCTATATAAAAGTTTTTTTTCCTAAGTAAGACTTTTTGCAATATAATATAAGTGCTAAACATACCTTTGGCAAGGGCTCAAAAAATGGTCCGATCCACAGTAGTACTAATAATAAAATCGAGCAGGATATAAGGGACGCAATCTGTGAAACTCCACCGACCACTTGTTGAATTAATGATCTTGATAGTGACGCACAAAGGGGCATGCACGAGAAAAATGATCCAAAAATATTACTGACACCCTAAAAATAATACAAGATGCAATTTATTACAATAAATACCTAATTAAATAAAAAATAGAAAGAACCAAAGGATCAGCTGCAAAGTAAATTACTATATGATTATTATTACATACCATAGCTAACAACTCTTGGTTGGCATCTACTTCATAGTCCAGTTTTTGAGCAAAAATAAGTGCCATAGATAGGTTGATCGTGTATGAAACAATAGCTGTTGTGATGCCATCTACAAGTATACTGGAAAACAGTCCAAATGATGGTAGTGTTGCCTCCGGCAGTCTAGAAAAAAAAATTAATATATATTTAGGAGCTACAATCGATATAGCAAATTTGTTTATTCTTTATAACTCCTACCATCGAATAATTAAACCAGAAAATAAAAAATTTTTGGTCAGAAATTTACGGTTGTATTTTTTTGTGGTTAATAAAACAATGTTTTTAGTTAATAAAGTGGCACATAAGGAAACTTATTTTAAAGCGGTAAAAGTCAAAAAAATATATATGCAATTAAAATGTGATGGAATTAATAAAAATTACATTTTGTTTAACTTACATGTCCATACCAAGTTAAAAAATACTTTATAAATCTTGCTGCTTTGCAAATGTTTTTAAAAATATATTTTGCGTAGTTACATTTTTAACTTGGTTTGGTGTTTATTAATATTATTTAATTTTAAAGCAAATACCACTGTTTGTAGTTTTTTGGTATTGTTTTTTTAAATTGTTTATTTAGTTTCATCTTTGCCATTATTAATATTTGGAATTTATTTATTTTTTGTTATAATTTAAGAAAATAGACCTATTCTTACATTGAATACTTACCTTTTAAAACTAAGTAGTAAATTATTTATAAATTAATAAAGCTCACAAACAAAAAATAGCACTGATTTTAAAATGAACTTTATTATTTTATAAATAATGATTTGTTTTATTTTAAAAGGTATGCGCTTGTTTAGAAGTTATATTTACCTAGATTTAATAAAAAAATAAAGTGACCAGAACTAAAAAAGTGGTGAAGGTGAGCCTAAACAAAAATCTTAAATAAACCAATTTTCTAAGAAATCAATAAAAAAGTCTGTAGGCTGTAAACAATTGCACACAAGATTATTAAAGGAGATGCTCCTAACTTTTTTCTACAACTTTAAAGGTAGGTAATTTAAAGAAAAACTTGATTAAATTTTACTTACCCCACTGGTATATCCCCAACAACCTCGATTCCATAGTTAGTTTCTAAGTAACAATACTGGGATACAAGTGTTCCTACAACAACTGCTACCAGTTCCATTGGAAAGGGAAATGGTGATTTTCGTGATATTATCGGCTAAAAAATTGAGGTGTATGATCAAATATTTGGATAAAAATATTAATATTAAATAAGCCAAACCGTTCGGGGTACACACCAGAGGCTTAATTCTATGCACAAAAAAACTAAATAGAACAGTTGGTGGTCACTGATTTATTTTATTATTTAAAAGGTTAATCTATCCCATTGTGTTATCTATGATTTGTAGAATTTAATAGTGCATTAAGTCTGCTTACTTGTCACAAAAGTAAGAATAAAACTATGCGATAAAGTTAAGCATAATTTTCTGCCCGGCTTGCGGACCAAAAAAAAAGGGATTGCCTGTAATAAAATTTTCAGGTAATAAATGATTATTACGTTGTTTTACCCAAATAGGATGCAATTATTGGGGACCGTAAACAACAACTTCCAAACTATAATATAATAAACTATAATCCTCCTTAAATTGTAAATTTCCTTTACCATAAATGCGCCGTTCAACTCAATCAGAGAAGATCTGATATCTTTTTTTTTAATTTTTAATTTTTTATAGCCGAAAATAGGATGGAAGTTGTTTTAGGTATTAAAAAAAAACCGTAAAGGAAACTTAAAAATTATATTAGGGTGTTATTTTTTTTATAAAAAAAATATTTTTAGTAACGAAACAAATTAATAAACATCAACAGGTATTTTTGGTCCGCAAACCGGCCCTACATAAACTGGAAAAAAGTTTATACCTGCCTATTTTCTGTTGTGCTCGCATAAAGTTTTATTTTTCCAGCTTTGTGTGTCCAAAAAACCGACATAGTTTTAATTTTTATTTTAAATACATTTTAAGTTGTGTCGGAGGTAAAAGTGATACGTTTTATAAATTTACAGGGTTCTAAAACTTCTACTTATATCCATCTTTTGAATTTAACCCGCTTCCGTTTTGATTCTTTAAAAGAATTTTGTAATCATTTTATCATTTAAATTATTCTTTGACCTTTTTTAAATATTCTTTTATTGTTTTTTTTCTTTGCAAAGATTTTTAGTAAATAAAAAGGCATGAACACCGTACCTACGAATTAAAATTAACTTTAAAAAATGATTTTGAATTAAAATTTAAACCCCATCTTTCAAATTTTTGCAAATATAAAAAATATAGTATTTAGTAATGTTAAATAGTTTAGTTAAAAAAACAACAAAATAATTTCTTTTTTAAAACGTAACTAATTTTCAGTACGCCGCCCCTCCTTTTTACACATCTAGATATATTATATTAGCAAATATGTTTTTACTGTATCACAAAATTTTATGGTTGTAAAAATAATATTTGCTGTTTTTTAATTTTCCTATTTTAAGTTCTCTTAATTTTAAATTTTAATTTTAATCTTTAAACATGATTATTTTCATGTTTTTTGGGTACCTAATACACTTTCGATTATGAAGTCTCTTCCTAGACGCCTATCGTCCACCTCAAGGGACTCATGAATCAGTAGGACTGTATCGAGTGTACATTGAATAACAGAGAAACAAGTGTCTACTTATAAGGTTAATACTGCCGCTTGGTAGGATATTATATAGGGCATGTATTTTATGGTTTCGATGATTTTTAAAAAAGTTTAGGCATAGTTTTGTATGTCAAATTAACATAACATTGACCCTCTTACCTTAAAATAATCATTATGAATAGCTGATACTGTTATAGTAATAAATGAAATTAACAGCGCAGTTAGTTGGTGTTACCAATTTCTTCAAATACAGCAATCATAGTCTAAAAATAATAATAAAACAATTAAACGTAAAAAATAAAATAATTTGTTCAAGACATGACACTTGCTCAATGCATATCAGTTATTGGTGCAAAGAGTTATCGCTATGTATTACAAAGCTGTTTTTGTAAAGTTCTAATTTCCTATAAAATAATACACATACATAATAAATATTTATTGAAAATATCGGAGTTATTTCTTAATATATTTTTTAAAAGCTGGTATCAGAATCCATTTTTAAAACTTTTTAAAAATAAAAATATAAATTGGACAAAAATTTTAAAATTGATTTATGTTTTATTTTACTGTTTTTTATTTACCAGACACTTTTTTTAAGTCACTATTTATTTTTGGTCTATATTAAAATAATATATTCTTTAAAAATATTATTACTTTTGTTGAATTTATTTGCTTAGATTTTGGAAGAAAACAATCATACAAATAATATTAAAAATAATAACTAAAAATGGTACATTAGATGGAATAATGATCTACAACATAATATAAAGGAATATAAAGGCTACAAAAAAAAATGTGGTTTAAATATTAGATATACTTACATATACATTAACAAAATATCCCTTAAACTTAGGAATGGTTAACCCAAGGAGATCCTTAATTTGAGATACCACGACTTGGATTGCTGCTCCTGTGGTAAAACCGCTGACTAGAGTTTCCGAAAGAAGAGCACTTATTGCACCGAGTCTTAATATATACATCGCGATCTAAAAATATGTATTTTATTATATGATAATTATTGGATTTTGCTATTGTCTCTGGTCGGGTAACTCATTTTAGTAGTTTCAAACTGTCAAACTGTTTTAATGCTAGGGCAGCATTTGAAAGTACAAAATTTAAATAAAAATTAAGAAAAAGGGCAGGGCACTACGTTATATCTATTTTTTCACACATTTTATTAGTTAATATACAGAGTGTTACAAAATAAGATGCTGATCTGTAAGGGTGTTAATCCTTAGGGGATTTTAAGAAGAAAAGTTCAAGTAAAGTTATGTCCTAAACCCCTTAACTTTAAAGCTACAGGGTGTTAAAATCTAAAAATAGTTTCTTCATGTTAACTTTTATAACTGCCTAGATGTGTTTATGAAATTTAGCACACACCCTCTGAGTAACAACAGCTATTTTTAGATGTAGGAGATTATTTTAAAGTTTAAACAGTGACATCTGTACCGGAACGTAGACTAAATATTTTTAAAAAATATACGCCACTGCTTTTCCGTAAAATAAAAACTAATTTTATAATCCCCGTTCATTTTAGGGCAAATTTGATTTCTTGACTTTTTTTTCGTCCGGCATGCGATTTTCGCAAAAAAACATTTTTATGCATGGTCAATTTGTTAGTAAAAAAAATAAATTAATTTATTTCATAAAAATATGTATAATATTTTGCCATTACATTATAAGAGCTCTAATTCTAGAAGTCTAGCGGTACTTTAATATTAACTAGTTTTTTAAAACTTCATACAGGGTCTTCCAAATTTGGTTCTAAGGATGACAACTTTCAAACCGGTTTTTGTTAAGATTTTAAAATGAATCACCCTGTATATTATCTCACTACCTAATGCGGAAGTTAAATACACATTAATTACTTTATTCCAAGTATATTAAAATTCTGGACCGTTATTATGATATTTACCAAAAACGACAAATATGCTCATTTCAAGAGTATCTAAAGTATTAAAAAAAAATCTAGAATCTGAAAATTTAAAGATCCGAAATTTTAAAAAACTATTTAATATTAAAGTACCGCTAGACTTCAAGAATTAGAGTTCTTATAATGTAACGGCAAAATAATGTACATATGTTTATAAAATAATTAAATTTATTATTTTTTTTACTAATAAATTGACCATGCATAAAATTTTTTTTTTCGCGAAAACCGCATGTCGGACGAAAGAAGTTCAAGAAATCAAATTTGCTCTAAAATGAATGGGAATTATAGAAATAGTTTTTATTTTACGGAAAAGCAGTGGCGTACATAATATTTTCAAAAATATTTAGTTTACGTTCCTGTATGGACGCCACTGGTTAAACTAAAAAAAATTCCTACATCAAAAAATGGCTGTAATATTACTTGATTTTTGTAAATACTTAATTCCTTTTAGTTTCTTTAAATATACTTAAATGTTAGGATATTTATATCATTACCTGGAATAAGGCAACAATAAATGTTACTGCCGTAGCTACTTGAATTGGGGAGTACCCTGTTGGCTCAGCCGTACTTCCCGGTGTGAAATATGCAGGATCACTGTGTTCTAAGACCGCTTTACCAGTCATTAGGCAAACAATTGAAAAAGTCCCTAAAAAAAATATACATGAAATTATTGTATAGCTGAAGTACTATCCTAGCCAGCAAAAAAAAACTTAGATATAACCAATTAAAAATATTCCACTTTGTTTAGGTAGAAAACCCTAAATATATGTTAACATATTTTTATTTTTTTTATTTATTTAATTTCCAACCAACTATACAGTTTATTACATATTTAAATTTTTTTCTTTTAATTTCAGGGAATAAATAAGTATACATGTTTTTATTTGTATATATAATTAATATCAAAATAGTTATTTGATTTGTACAAAATAATTGTTATATTGGTTCAAAATATGGTTATTTATGAGAATACATTTAATAATTTTATTTTGAAGTCTTTGAAGGTGTTAATATTTTGTTTGTTTGCCGTATAGTCTGTCTTAAAGTATACCGTGTTAGCTCTTGCCTTCATTTATGGATTATACCTGCCGACAGCAATAAAACTGCGGATCGGTGGGTATTAAAGGACAGAACATTAGGGACGGACTTTAATAATATAAAGATTTATAATTTATTGTTTACTTAGGTAAGTATAATCTTAAAATTACATTAAGAAATTAAATATATGCAAAATTTTAGTAAATTTATAACTGAATAATCTATACATAATTACATTTTTAATCTAAATATCTAAATCCAATTCTGTTTCACTATCAGAGTCATTATTGATATTAATTACAATAGGATTTATGTTGTTTTGGATAGAAATGTAAGAGTCCTCAATTTTTATAATGTGCTATAGGAATTTTTCCAGCTCTCAACTGGTACCTTAGTAATTACATTTTTTATTAAATTTATAATACTGGGACTTAAAGTATATGTAGATGTAACATTTTCTGCTCTGATCTTTGATTTTACTTGGTTCCACAAATGCTCTAATGGGTTAAACATACAGTGATACGGAGGAAGCCGTAAGACAGTATGCCCAGCCTGTTCAGCCAAATGATCACATACATATTGTTTTTTAATTGCATATGAACTCCCAAAAGATGCGTTTTTTTGTAACTGAATTCAAAATAAATATTATTTTCTAACAAATATTTCTGGATTTCAGTTTTTGAACTTGATGAAGCTGGTGCTTTGTGTAGCAGACGGCTGTGGTAGCTTGCGTTATCCATTACAATAACACTGTTGTTTGGAATCTTTTTTAAAAGATAATTTTGAAACCAGTTTTCAAAAAGTTCTGCACTTGTATCCCCATGATAATCCAAGCTAGAATCCTTTATATTCTTTGCAGGCAACAGCAAGCAGTTTGGGACAAATCCGTCTTCTGAACCAGCGTGTATTATGGTAATGCGTTTTCCTTTATTTGAAGGTGCTTTCGTCTGACAGTTTTGACTGGAATCAACCCATCCTTTGGATACTGTGTCGTGTGTATCGAACCATGTTTCATTAAGGTAAATTCTGGATCTGTTTTCTAACCTATATCTTTTAATTTCTTGAAGGTAATTAAATCTCCATGTGCGTAATCTGTACGATTCCATTGCTTCTTGTCTTTTGTCTATTTTGCGGTATTTAA
Source organism: Listronotus oregonensis (assembly GCA_019359885.1). Lineage (NCBI taxonomy): Eukaryota > Metazoa > Arthropoda > Insecta > Coleoptera > Curculionidae > Listronotus > Listronotus oregonensis. The sequence goes on along the minus strand of JAHBCN010000110.1, from coordinate 209,084 downwards.
ATCCCATTTTACAAACAACTCTATGGAGGGTGACACGGCTAATATTTATATTGGTTTCGTCTTTGTCTAGCTTCTTTTTCAGTTTATCCAAGGTAGGAATAACTACGTTTTTTTCTTTGTTCAATTCTTTACTAATAATAATATCCCTTATCGATGATATTGAAGTTTTTGTTAGTAGACAGATTTTTTTTAAAGCTTCTTGTTTAATTAGACCTCTACTGATTAAAGTTTCATACACATTTTTCACAACCTGTTTTGCATCTAATGACAAATGATTTCGACGCGACATAGTTATATTCTCGTAAAACAACTTTTGAAACGCACAGTAAAAACGGTTATTTAACACTGTCACTAAAATATTAGCCAAAATATTAATATGCCTAATAGTTAATACTCAAGAAATACCTGGCCCACCCCTGCCCTTATGAACAAATGGGTTTACCCAATAACAATAGGTAATAAAATCGTTAAAGGTTTATTGGGGTATGGTCCGTCAAAAGTCATAACGATATACTTTGAGATAGACTATACATAATTCCGAATCTAAATTCCTAATAAAGGTGATAGATCATTTCGAAGATATTCTATATGTTTTCAATAACTTAAATTTTTATCAATATATGATCCCAAAAATGTTATAGTATTAGAATAATTTATTTTTTTATTTTTAAATGGTATATAAGGCATTTTTTCTTTTATTTGTTGTTTGCTGATAATCATGTAGGACGATTTATTTAAATTTAAAGTGAGTTTATTAAATTGTTACCAATCAAATACAATTTTAAATCATATTTAATATTTTCTTGAATTTCACTGTTACTTTCAGCAAAATATACAATAGTTGTATCATCAGCAAACAATTTTATAGTACCCCTTATTTTAATAGGAACATATAATTTTTATATATTAAAAATAGTACTGGGCCCAAAATAGATCCTTGTGGTATTCCACAAGTAATTATTTTTTAGGAATTAATGTTTTTTTTTTCAATTTTAAAATTTTCTTTGTTTTAAGTTACTTGCAAACCAACAATGCATTTTTCCTCGTATTCCCATATTAAATAATTTTTGAAGAAATATATCATGGTTTACCGTATCAAAAGCTTTGCATAAATCTAAGTATAACAGAGCACATTTCTTATTTTGATCTATATTTAATTGAATATCTGTGGTAAGATCTATTGCTGCTGCATCTGTATCACTAAATTTACGAAAAGCATATTAATTTTTGGTAGTACTTTCTGGTTTTTTTTGGTAATACTTTCTGGTTTTCTACAAAGTTTACTAATTTGGTACTTATTCATGATTTTTTTAAACTTTCTGAAAATACTTATAAAACAGATATAGGTCTACATATATTTGGGTTACTAAATTCAAAACTTTTAAATATAGGTGATACTTTTGCTAATTTCATTTGTTCTGAAAAAACAGATGTTTTAAAAGATAATTTTACCAAATGTGTTAGAATTGACAATAATTCAATGTTGACTGTTTTAATTACTCTAACAGCAATATCATCAAATTCGCATGCTTTTCTAGGATCTAAATTATCAATTATTTCTTTAATGTTTTCTTTATTGGTAATGTTATTTTTTTTTAAACAGAATTTAAATTTGGTTTTTCTTCTGGTATCGTCACTAATGGAATTTGTTTTAATAACTTTGGACCAATATTTATAAAATTATTATTCATTTCTTCACTTATCTTTTGTTTATTTTTCATTTTGTTATTATTTATTAATAAATAGTCAATATTAGATTTGTCACTTTTAGATTTTGCTGTTAGAAGTAAATTTATAATTTCCCAAATTTTCTTTTAATTAAAATTAAAATTAAAATAGCTCAGTTTTTCAGTATGTGTAAATCTGTGTAAAATCCATTTTTATTTCGTCCAGGTATTGCTTTGATCGCTTCAAAAACAAAGTAGTGCTTGTGCTTTATATAAAATTAAACATAAAAGGAAATTCTTTTTAATACTATACATATTTAAAGTTATATCATGTGTAAAAAATAAAGCTTACACATTTAGTTAATTAATGAAAAAATTGCTTGTGTGCTATTTTTTTGTGTCACTTAAAATTATTAAAATAAAAAAAGTGACTACAGTTCGTTTATATCACTACCAATTTGAGACTTTGAGTAAACGGCTATAAGTTATCAAAATCTTAAAGTAACAGACAGGAGAAAAAGATAGTGGAAACTAGGGAAGAAAAAGAGAATTAACTAAGAGAATTAGAGACATAAAAAACATGTGGTTAAACAGTAAAAAAATATGCAACTAAGAAAATTAAATTATTTAAAGAATTAACTAATAATAAAAATGGAAAATTATTTTTAACAAAATTAGCATATTGTTTTAAGAAAAAATAATAGCAATACTTTGTTTCAACAAAGCGTAATTTGTCAATATTTAGTAATGCATAATTTTAACTTTTTTCTAATTTAAAAGTAAGCAAGCTTCGATTATTTTTATAGCTTAAGTATAAGCCTCAAATTTAAATATAAATTAACTAAGCAGCAATATGTTGACAGGAAAAGCATTGTACCGGGTGTTCCACTAAGAGAGGTAGTCGGCTATATCTCAGAAACTACTAATAGAATAACGTTCGGGAAAAATTTTTTTAGATAAAAGCGACCAAGAGAAATTGCTGGAAATTATTTTCAATTCTGTAGGATGGCCGCTAGGGGGCGTAAGGGTAACGTCAAAACATAAAAATACACATTTCTCAAAAAAATATCAAATAAAGTGTATCAATAAGTGGTACTATTTTAATATTTAATGTTTTCTAAACAAAGAAGCTTCAGGTGTAATTTTTGTCAGTTCTAAAATAAAGTGGTGGGGAAAGGTTAAACTTTAATTTAGAAAAGTGCTAGTAACTCCGGTTTGCTTTAACCGAATTTAGTGAACTTGGTCTCGTTTAGAAGAGCATTTTAAACATTATTTTCAGGTGTATAAACGATTGCCACACTTATCTCACAAACGCCGCTAGAGGGCGTCAAGTTAAAAACTAACTTATTTTACGAAATTTTTAAAAAAATTTAAATACAATGATATATACCTTTTTATATATTTATAAAGAGAAAAAAAATCCCAACAAAACGGCGAAAACTGCAATTTAATATCTCTTTTTAAACCGAATATATTAGCAAAACTATTAATACGACATAGAGACGTAATGCATATAACGACACAATGTTTTCTACTAGGGCGATTTCTTTAGGTAAAAATTAAATTTATAAATTTTTACAAAATATAATGACATACTGCATGATATTTACTTATTTGAATCCATTTAACGATATTAAACAACATTACATAATTACCAACCTATAATTGTAACAATCCATCGAGCGTGATCCTTATCAAGTTAGCTTTGAAAACAAAAGGATGCTGAAATATTAAAAATCCAACAAATTTATTTCAAAATATAAAAATAATATTTTGAAATAAAAATTGTTGAATTTTTGATATTTCAGCATCCTTTTGTTTTCGAACAACTTCAACAATTTTTATTTCAAAATATTATTTTTATATTTTGAAATAAAAATTGTTGGATTTTTAATATTTCAGCATCCTTTTGTTTTCAAAGCTAACTTGATAAGGACCACGATCGATGGATTATTACAATTATAGGTTGGTAATTATCTAATGTTGTTGTATTGTATTTTTTAAAAATGCATTTGTTGCTTGAGGATTAAACTCTACATAAGCTAAAACGTTGATGAAATTTTCCTCAGTTCTACGGCGTCTGCGGTGTAAGGGGCGAAGAACACTTTCCGTGGTACGAAAGCGATTAGCTAAACAAGCGAACATTCTGCTGCCGTACCGGCGTCTCTGAGGATATCTTAATGCATACAGCCTTGCAGCTATAGTGGCATCTTGCAGACACTCAAAATAAATAGCAATAATATCAACTGCTTCTTCAAGCAACAAAGGCATTTTTGAAGAACACAATAGCACAACACTAAAAATAATATCTTGAAATAAAAATTGTTGGATTTTTGACATTTCAGCATCCTTTGTTTTCAAAGCTAACTTGATAAGGGACCACGCTTTATTGCTTATTACAGTTATAGGTTGGTAATTATCTAATGTCATCATTAGATTTTGTAAAAATTTCTAACTTTAATTTTTACCTAAAGAAATCGGCCCAGTAGAAAACATTGTGTCGTTAAATGCGTTACGTCTCTATGTCGTATTTATATTTTTGCTAATATATTCGGTTTAAAAAGAGATATTAAATTGCGGTTTTTGCCGTTTTGTTGGGATTTTTTTTCTCTATATAAATATGTAAAAAGGTATATATCATTGTATTTAAATTTTTCAAAAAAAATCGTAAAATAAGTTAGTTTTTAACTTGACGCCCTCTAGCGGCGTTTGTGAGATGAGTGTAGCAATAGTTTATAGATCTGAAAATAATGCTTAAAATGCTCTTCTAAACGAGACCAAGTTCACTAAATTCGGTTAAAGCAAACCGAAGTTATTAGCACTTTTATAAATTAAACTTTAAACTTCCCCCACCACTTTATTTTAGAACTGACAATAATTACACCTGAAGCTTCTTTGTTTAGAAAACATTAAAGATTAAAATAGTACCACTTATTGACACACTTTATTTGATATTTTTTTAAGAAATGTATATTTTTATGTTTTGACGTTACCCTTACGCCCCCTAGCGGCCATCTCACAGACTTGAAAATAATTTCCAGCAATTTCTCTTGTTCCCTTTTCTCTAAAAATGTCTTTCCCAAAAGTTATACTATTAGTAGTTTCTGAGATATAGCCGACTACCTCTCTTAGTGGAACACCCGGTACATACGTTATAGAATTTGAATAGAAATTTTAAAATTTACTTACATTTATTTATAGGTAGCAATGCAATTTCGATAATAATAATAAAATAGTCAAAGTAACAAAAATGTCCTATATGTCCCACTTAAATATTATTATTTCATAATACCATGGTTACCAGATACTTTAAATGGTACCCTAGGGCATTAAAGTTTCTAAAGCTCTCGGGCATTAAAAGAAATAAATAGGAAAAATCAATGTACCAACTTTTTATTGACGAAAAAACTTATTTATTATTTATATTAAATGAACAGTTATTTCATTCAATCCCCAAAAGATTATTTAAAGCATTGGCAGCATTTACAGCAACTCTATCCGGAATCAACGTAAAATCCATTATTTTATATGAATTTTAGTTTTGACTTTGACACAGCACAATAATGAACATTTATTACCTTTGCTAATTTAGCAACTAAATAAGTAAAAAACCTTTCGTGATTTTGATTATTCTTTTAATTTAACTTGAAATTATCTAAAGGCCATAAAATGTTTTATGTACCACAGGCATAACTTCATGTCTATACCTTCGGGCTTTGTAGGATTGTTGCTCCTTGGAGGCATAAACATGTTCATAATGCCCTTAATACATAAATAACTATTATAGTTTTTTGCTATTAAATCAGAATGGGTGCTACAAATTATATGTATAATATATTATAAATAATTTTTGGAGGACCAGAAAAAATCATAGGAACCTGCCATTTGCAGACAATCGTCGGCGATCAATTAATGTATTTGTTAAATTTTCTTTCAGCTTTTAAAAATGTGTAATTTAATTTTTTATTTTAAATTTATATTGTCAGATATTTCAAATTTTATTTTTATATTTATTAACTTACCCATTGAATTATGCCGTGAGGTACCAAACAAAAAATAGATTAATACTGGAAAGAATGCCATATATATTCCAACAACAGCGGGAACGTTACCAAGCATTGCATATGCCATTCCTAGAAAAAAGTAATTATCTTATATTTGCTGCAGAAAAAAAAGGCAAATCTAAGAAATGAAAGCAATCAAATAGCATAAATATGATTTTAAGGTTAAAAGCCAACCTGGGAGATAATTGATTTTCCTTTTAAGGTTTGTGCATTACGTTTTACAAAAATAATATTTATTAATTATTTGGCGCCAGAAGGAACTATGCAACAAAATTTTAGCAAATGCCGCCTTACTTAAACTAAGTGCATTTTCTTCGGTTTTTTCAAATTTGCATCTTTGATAAAAAATATACATAAACGGAAGAAGAAAGATATGAAACTACTCGTTTGTCCATATTAAAAGTAATAATTTTTTAGAAGATTAGCTTGCCAACTTCAAAATGTTCCAAAATATAAGTTTTTCAAAAATTAAGAGTTTTATCGGTATTCCGATCTTTTCCTGCGAAACCGGACCGATAAGGTTTTATTAAAAATAATATTGTTTGTTTTTCGATTCTTTAAAAAAGCATGAAATTACAAATTAAAAAAAGAAACACTTTTTATTTTTACAGGTTTTCCCATACAGAAAACAGGGAAAATCTAACCTTGGTACGGATTTTGTTTTTTATGTTGTATGAACCACTACTTATATTGGTTGCTTGCCATCAAGCCTTAATAAAATACCCACTGCACTTAAGACATTATTCCTAAATCTTTAAAAGAAGAACGAAATGGCTTGTCAGTTTTAGACAGTTACTGTTTTAAAAAGTAAAAAACCGAATCAATGTAACTTACTAGAATATAACATACATTATGATCAAGCTATAATTTAGTGTTACGCTAAATTAGATAGTAATAATACAATAATGAGGAAACACCTGAATACCTTTAATTTTTGAATTTTAATAATTAATAGGTCAGTGCTTAAAAGAACATCAGTCAGTTACTTCCACGTTTATTATTGACTTTAATTACGTTTTAAACCCTTGAATAATGTAATTTTTTTCTAAAAGAAGGTTATTACATTATTAATATGTTAATTTTTCCCCATATGATCAAAAATATTGGATTGTTTTACGTAAGGAGACAAATAGGTAAATGTTTTTCAGTTAAAAATATTAGTTTTATTTAAGGGGTTATATGAAGTATTATAAAGTCAGGAGGCCCAAAAACATCGATTTTCAATATTTTTTTGGGAAGAGCTTTTTATTGATTAAAGCAAAAATTTGTTCACATATTATGGTAACGTTTAACTATATTTTAACATTTTTATTTGTTGAAATAATTATTTTTGAAGTTGCTATACCTGATTTCCGGGAGCACCTCTAAAAAAGGCGTCTTAAGGTATATTACCTTGTAATAATTAAAGGAATAAGCAAAATAATAATTTTTAACAAACCAAATTAATTTTTGACAAAAAGGATAGTTGAAGCTGTTCTTGGGCTATAAATTTTATAATATTTGAAGTTTTGTTAGTTTCACATGTCGCCTCTAGAGTGCTTTTTTCAACATTCCGACAGAAATGGTAATTTTTTCAAAAAAATTAAATGCATTGGTATGATTTTTTTTATAAAAAAGTAGCTAAATGATGCTTAAACAACCTCGCCAAAAACCATATCTCGATATCTTGTTCCTTACCTAAAATTTAGGCTAAAGAAAATTTTATACGTCAATATCTCAAAAACTATAAAAGCTACAAGAAATTTTATAAAACATTATGTATTCTTATGAAACCTTTAGTTTAGGTTATATAATCTTTTTGCCTATATGCAATACTTTACGAGTTATAATAAGAAAATCGAATTTTCAGGATTTTTTCAAGACATACCCCTGGAATTCGATTTTTTTATTATACCTCGTAAAGTATTAAATTTAGACGAAAAGATTATATAACCTAAATTAAAGGTTTTTTAAAAATACATAATTAATGTCCTACAAAATTTCTTGTAGGTTTTATAGTTTTTGAGATATTGACATGTAAAATTTTCTTTACTACTTTTTCATGAAAAAAAATTATACCAATGCATTTAATTTTTTTAAGAAAATTAACCATTTCTCTTGGAATATCGAAAAAAGCCCTCTAGCGGCTACATGTGAAACTAACAAAACTTCAAATATTATAACATCTATAGCCCAAGAAAAGCTTTTGTCAACTAACCTAAGCTTGTTAAAATCGGCTTAGCCGTCTTGAAGGTATAGAGTGTTTTTTACGAAAACCTTTAAATACCATACACCACTTTATTTTTAGAGATACAGCAAAAATCGTCGAACATAAAAGGTTCAAATTATGCTTGACTTTAAAGAACAGGTATTTTTTTGTTAGGTTAATATAGCAAAATTCACTTCATTCTTATTTGGACAACCGGTACATTACCAATATGAAATTTAAAAAATTTGATTTGTTAAGAATGTCTACTATATAAGGCCCCTTTAAAAAAATTCTTCAATATGTAACATGTGTAAAGTTTTAAACGAGAAGGTCACTCTAGTGCCTGTAATTTTTTTCGCAAAAATTTTAGGAAATTTCTTTTAGAGTGCCATAAATACTTGTAGGTTAGAGTAGTTTAAGAGATACTACAGCTAGAAATGGCATATTTTAAGTATAATAACTGGGATATTGCTATTTGAGTTCTGTTTCTACAGGTATTTTATGTATATTTCGAGCAATCTTTTTTATTTTTATTAGAGGTTTTAAAATATAAGTTTTTTATTCAAGTGGATAGTCATATCCCATAATTTTAGTCAATTGTTTAACCAATTGTATAACAAACAATGAGAAAAAATAGTGAAGAGCAAAACAAGCATATTTTAAATATATGAAGCCTGTAATGGCAAATTTGTAATTAAAAACTAGTAAAAAAAACTAAAATTAACTCAAAATTAAGAAAAAAACTTACCTTGGGGTATATGCATGATAGCTACGGTTATTCCAGCAATAATATCAGATAGAAAATCATTTTTCCAATTATATTTGGGTAACCAATCAATCACTGGAAGTATCTTGGGAATAAGTTTTTTTAATTTTATATTTTGTGACCATTCTTTTGCCGCATCTGAAAAAATAATACATTTTTACTAAACAAAAAAGGTTGTAAAACAAAGAAATAAAAATATAAAATATAAAAACCAAATTTCTAGTTCGGTCAACAGGATTCAAGATGGAAAAAATAAATGTGTTTCACGAATAAATGGGAAAAATGTCAATTACATTTTAGCTTTTAAGCCTGTTCGGAAGCTTCTAATTATGGATCTTTAAATACTCCCTTAACTCATTACTAAAGTTTAATTGTATATTAAAAATAACAATAATGTTTATTGTTGTAAATACGTATCTCTAAAAAGAAACTTATAATATAAAATAAAAGTCAAGGGATTTTTAAAAAAATAATATAGGCTTTACAGGGATTGCATCAGAGAAACTTTGCTGCCAAAGTAGTTTTTTTGAAAGGTTGATTCAAAAAAAGTTACAGGGTAGAAAGTCTCCTAAAATGTTTTGGTTTAACTTTTTTTAAGCATCACTTATTTAAGAGTTAAAATAGCTCAAAGTTTGTACCCTGCATTGTTTATTATTTTGATGTCGTTGACGTAATGGAGAAAAATGGATTAACCATTTATTAGATATAACACTAGCCTTAGTACCCATTGCTTAGACTTTATATGGGGCTGCCTGGGCTGTTTGTTAAGATTTAATAAAAATCTAATATTGCAACTTGTTCCAGATGTCTTGGTCTAAATGTTGACTAAGTAACATGACATGCTAGTTTAGTAAAATAAATGATAAAATCCATGTCATTATAATTTTATTTAAATATATTTATAACGTATTCAGGATTTATTGAACCTTACATATTATATCCTCTTTTTTAATTAATGACTGAAAAGCTCTTGGTTGATCAATAAAAGAAACATTTGACCTAAAAATGCTTATTAGAATTACTCGCTTCTATAGATTCCCCGTGATCACGAGCTTCTTGACAGTGTTGACACATGAAACGCTTTATTATGCGGGGACTCGGCTAAAAAATTACATTTAAATGTAATAATTTAGGGTCTTTTTTACTAGGTTCCCGCATTTTTACGTCTGAAATATAATTGGGGAAAATAAAAAGCCGCTTGGCTAACCAGAACAAACCATGACCGACTAGAACTTAGGGCTTTTGAATTTGTCTTAATAATTTGTAGAAGTTGTAAACAAAATTTTAACAACGTATTAAAAAAACCCGGGGAATATATAATCACACTTTAAACAAAATATATAACTTCTACCATATCAAAAATTATAAAAATTTTGTTAATAACTTCTATGTAGGGATAATTTCGACAAATTTAAAAGCCCTAAGTTCTAGTCGGTCATGGTTAGTTCTGGTTGGGAAAGCGACTTTTTATTTTTCCCAATCATATATCAGACATAAAAATGCGAAGACGTAGTCGTAGCAAAAATTTGCTTAAAGCATGTTTCATGTGTGAACACTGTCAAGAAGCTCGTGATCACGGGGTATCTCTAGACGCGAGAATTGGATTTAAAAGTTATAAACACACTTGAAAATGTGGAATGGTTACACGAACAAAATATGTACCAATTCTTCATAAAATCGTGTAATCATTTTGGAGATTTATTATGCACAATTTGTGTTCATTTTGCATTCAACTTATTGTTCATTTTTTTGCAAGGTTCGGTAAAAAAATACACAAATTATGCATAATAATTCTAAATCCAAAATGATAACACAAGTTTATGAAAAATTAGTAGGTACACATGATGCGTTGCAACGTTTATTTTTGGGCAACAAGCAGGAAAAAAATGTTTAATCGCTGACATACGGAAACACAACGCAAATATAAAAGTCAATTTCCATTAAAGTTCGTATAAAACAAAATCCTAAAAATAAGACTTCTTGACCCTTCTTGAGCTGATTAGCTACTTTATTTTCCCAAAAAATTATAGTTTCTTCTTTAAATATTGGTAAATACATGAGAGTTTAAAACTGCTCTTATCAATACATATTATAAAAACAACTTAAAAATTAAGATATTAATTTAATTTATAATTAATTATTACAACATTTACTGGTTCATTGCATTACTGTTGCTATATCATTAAAGAAAATTCCGCTTGTAATTTATAAAAATAAATATATTTACCATACTAGAACAATATTTTTTATTTAAAAAAAATATATTTTTTAAATATTTATTTATTAAAATAATTTAATATTATTCATACAAAACGAATAAAACTAAGACAGCACCTAGTATCGTATTCCTTATCATAAATTACTTAAAAGCTACTCCAAACTCCAATCTTGTAGAAATTTATAAAATTTAATTATGAAATAGTGGTTAAATTACTTGACATTAAAGAGTTTTTAGTAAGTCAGAGAACTATTATTACTAAATGCTAAAATTGTTACATAGAACTCTATTAGTTAAGTAAAAAATAGAGCAATCTTATTAAAAAATGTTGACATCAAAATTGTAAAATCGTACGCTTTATTTACATTACATTTTTTATATTTGCCTTTTTTTAATTTTAAAATAATATGTGTAAAACTAATATTTCGGACACAGAAAGTGTAAGCAGATATTAGGTCAACCAGTGGGGGCTCGACTTTTTTTTGACAAAGATAGTAACTCCATTTACTATTTTCTTATATAAAATATCTACAGAGTTCGCCATTTGGTCAAGACTATTTTTTTAATTATATGATTGTTGGTAAATGTTTTATACCATTTAATTGCAATGTTTTAGTAAAGGTAATTTAAGCTTCAGTCTCTCGCAAGAAAGGACATTTAACTTACATATTTTGAGCCATTTTAGGGAAAACTAAAATTAAATATTACTTTAAATAGGTTGGGATCCACGTTATGATACGTTTTACAATAATTCGTTAATTTCTTGATCGCAATAAAATTTAAATTACAACCCTCAGTGGAAAACCCAACCACAAATAGGTTGCCTGACAAATATCCATTGTGAAGGCACCGCACCTTTTGAAAAGGTACAGGTCCTACTAATATTAATAGATTTGGATGCTCAATAATACACACGAAAATACCTTGATAAACTCCAAACGACTGGTAAACTAAGACGAAAAGACTCTGTTTTATATTTAACACCTGCAATTTGCCTATAACCTACATAATATACCAAAAAGTAGGTACAATAATAAATAAAGAAAATTTTAAGTCCGGACCTACATGCGGGTACCCAAAGTACATTGAGTTTTACGACTAACAGTAGCAGATAAAACGAGAAATCAACGAATTATTGTGGAAAGTACTGTACCTGTTTTAATCTAAGATAGGCTGAGCTATGGAGAATAAGAAATACATTTGCCATTATATAGGATTTGTTGCGTAGGCTTGTTTACTTTACTTAAAAGTGGTAAAGTGTGTAATCCTTAGTTTTTAACACTTAAAACTTATATTAATATGTATGAAAATATAAATTAGAGCAGTCACTTAAAACTTAACTACATAGATAAGAAATGAAATAATAATATTAGTGCACACAACTGTTTAAGCATAAAAATTTTATAGTTATCCAGGATTATAGGGATCTTATCGTAAAAACTTGCACTACAAATAAATTTTTATGCTGATCGCCCAGTTTTATGGGTGCGCAAAAAGTATAATTTTATAATAGTTTTAACAATTTTTTTTAGTGTAATTTTGCTTTTAGTATTTAACAAAAAAAATTATTTAAATAAAAAAAATGTTGCTTTTGGGGGACCTGCAGCATGCAGCCACCCCCTGAATACGCCTACGCCCGCGGATTTATACCAAAATAAACTAGTTTATGATTTTCAAGTAAAATGGCAGACAAATTAACGACTTTCAAAGTATAAACACAATTTTTTATTTTCATCGTAATTTTTAAAACACTTTGGAATAAGTTACCATAAAAAATACAAATATTTTTTTTTAAATGTTAAATTTTATAATCAACATACCTTACTATATTAAGCTATTAGCTTCAAGTAACAATATAAAAAATGTCAGGATAATTTAAAATTAAGATTGAATTATATATTTTTTGCTCATTTAAAATCAAGAATACTGTGTTCAGTTTAATATTCTTCAAATTTCATATTTTTACGCAATCCTCATTTAATTTTTATTAAGCAAAAGCTACAAGTACCTATTTAATACTTTATGGCCGTTCATTAATTTTTCCTTACATATTTGGTTCTAGTTTTATTATTCTAATAAATCTAAAGCATTTTTGACTAATCTGATTTATGTATTAGATATGAACCTACTCTATTGAATCTAAAATATGTCAGTCAAGATTATAAAAATCAAATTTGTCCCGAAAATACATGATTATATATTAATTACAGTCATAATCTTTTTTGTTTTATTTTTCTATTAGATTTTTTTTAGAATAATGGTTAGTTATAGCTTACAATACTATTTAAAACTATTCGTTAAATTATTTTATTAATGGTTGAAGTTTTTAAGTGTAAAACCCAATATAATGGCAATTAAATTACACATTTTTACGGTTTTTTTTACGCATGTTTACTAACCAAAGCTAATAAGAATATTTCTAATAAAATTAAAATTAAAGAAAGTAAGAGTTGTCAAATAACTTGGTACGTAAGAAAATATAAGACAGTATTTTGATATTTTTTGAAATATTAAAGGTTATTTGTGAATAAAAAATATTCGTAATATTTTTAATTACATTTTTAGTCCAATACAAAGTAAGCATTTAAAATATATACTTTGTGCCTAAAAAAATATTTTAAAGTTTATTTTGAATTGGGGTTTTATCTTTAAAATCTAAGAGAAACACACGGATCAATTTTTGAACATACATCGTTATCAAATATTTAATACAAATTCCAGATGGTTATTTAGACACTAAAGATGAATATAACTACGAAGGTTAACGTTTTTAAAGTGTGGTTTCTTGTTTGTAAAACATAAACCATAAATAAGTTAATATTGACAAACATAAATTAAACTGAATGCTGTTTAAAAAACGAATATACTCGTACATTATACGAAGCAGAAATTTTCAAGCCGAAACTACAAACAAAAACGTATGGCAGAGGAACTTTCCACATTTCGAATTGATATATGGGTTTTTTATTACAAAAAAATGTAAAGGTTAAGGCAGGATTTAGTGCTCGACCGACGGTCAGCGTGTATGATCAACAACAGTGCACGACGTAGCTTACATTTTTATTGATATAGCTACGTTGGACCGATGTCAGCACTGTAGTTTAGAAAACGAAGCTAAAAAAAGTGCAAAACCTCGTAAATTTTTAAAAATACATAGATTTGCATAAAAATTTAGGATTAAGCTTAACTTACCATCCTCTTCAAAATCTATATTATGCCAATGGGCGCTCTTTATTTTTTAGGAGTGAATACTACTCTTTATTGCTAAAATCTATAAAACTATACATTCAAGCTTAAGTTAAGTAAAACTTGACTCAAGTAAGTAAAAAAGGTAGTATTTTGTTTCTTTGAAACATTATTTGAAATCCTTTAGCCCTTTAAAATCAACTCCTATTATGATTTAAAAAAATAAATATATTTACCCTAAAAAATTAATATATTATTGCAGCTTTTTAAATAAAAAATTTGGGATTGAGCTTAACTTACCCTCCTCTTTAATTTTTAGGGGTAAAAACCACCTCTTATTGCAAAAACTTTCAAAACTTTTATATTAAAGCTTAAGTAACATAAAATTAGGCTCATATAAATTAAAAAATAAGTATTTAATTCTTTAAAATATTATTTAATACATTTTAACCCTTTAAAATTAACCCTTATTATTATTTATTAAAAACATGGTTTACCGAAGAAAAATTAAAATATTGACTGACTAACTTCTTAAAAATGCATCGAATCGCTCAAAAAAATTGGTTTTAAGCATAACACCTTCAGTTTTTGTGATAAAAAGTTCTTTAAAAAACCATTTTGTTCGTTTTTTTAAGAGCTATAAGGTTTTCTATATTAAAACTGTTTAAAACCTTTACTTTTTTAAAGGGGTGAGTTTAAAGGGCTAAAACAAGGTAGTGCTCGTCTATACACACGCGGTTTAAACGTTTATATTTCACTTAATTTTTGTCATACAGTAAATTTTAAAAAAGCAAAATATTTGTATTTTAAAAAGCTACAATTTGATACTCTAGTAATTTTTACGTATCTCCCTTAGTTATTTTGAAGAAAAGGTAATTTTTTATTAAAATTCTGATATTGGACTTTCACTTGCAGCTCCATTTTTTCAAAATTAGTCTATTTAAATCGGTTAAAATTTTAAAATGTATTTACGATACATAGATAAAGAGAATTGAAAAAGGGCTACGACTCATTTTAATTAAGGTTGTAGTAAGGGGGTTGTTTTTGAAGATTTTTGCACTACGTCTTTTCAAATGCTTCAAAAAAGTTGTTTTTTATTTGCCTCGAAAAATACGTTTTAATACGTTATTTGCCTTTGAACCTCTGAAATTTTGTGTTTAATAAATACAACTTGGTTTGTATTGGTCCCACAGCAATTACAAAAATAAAACGTTTTATTCGTTTTCTTTTAAGCAACAATTTTGTTATAAGGAGTTTTTTGATAAAATGCACACCTCTTAAGTTATTTCCAAAATCCAATTAAAAAACTCCGATATTCGAACGCGAATAACTCGAAAAGTATGCATTTTACAAAAAAATGCATCAAACGTTTTTTGCTTAGAAATTACTTTTCTAAGCAAAGTCATTTTATGCATTTTGAAAAATTGAAAGGCAAAATGGGTCTTTTCCTAGACTACTGACCGTCGGTCGAGTACTAAATCCAGCCTTATAGTGTTACTCAGAAAAAATTAACAAAAAGTGCACATTTGGTAAATGGATTACCGAGCTGTAAATTTATCATAATAATTTTTTGCAGTACTTGCAGCATACGTTAATTAAATATTTTACTATATTTAATAAAACATTTACATTTTATTACCTTCATCGATAAGGAAAGTATTGTAATAGCTAAATTTTATTTTGATGTGTTTGCGTTTCTTTACGTTTTTGAATCCCTGGATTTCGAAAAATAAAATTTTCGTCTGTTTATTGGTTAGTCTGTCGATTCGTCTATCGGTCTGTCGGTCGGTCTCACTGGTGGTTAGCGCCATAATATAAAGTAAGTAAGTTCCGTGTATTTATAATACTTAAGGAAAATAAGCGATATCGCTTTAAGAAAAAGGGGTATGAAGGGTGAATGTTGATATTTTATGTGGTATTTTAATATTTTTGTTTTTTTTTACTCGCAATAACTTTTTAATTGATTTGGCGTCTTATCCTAAAGCGGTTGTAAAAAGCCTGCTAAATGAAAAAAAAAAGGAATATTTTAGGTTGTACTTTATTGTTGTAATTAGAAAGTCCTATTATTTTTTTATTTTATCCTGTTTATTTTAAAATTAATTTTATGTTTTTTTATCAGAAAATTTAAAATAATGGTAACCATTATCATTTTAAATTTTCGAATAAAAAACATGAAATTCGCCTTGGTATAACCTTATTTTAGGGAACCAATAAAGTGGAGGAGGCAAGTCGTTAAACTTTTTTTACATATATTTATATTTTCGCCTTATTAATTATGGAGCGTTTTGTTTTAGTGTTTTAGGTTTAACAAAAAAAAATTGAAGAATAGACTTTTCTAGTTTTCTTACTGATGCCAATATTTTAAAAATATATATATATATATATATATATATATATATATATATATATATATATATATATATATATATATATATATATATATATATATATATATATATATATATATATATATATATATATATATATATATATATATATATATATATATATATATATATAAATCACTTACGCTTATAAAAATATAAAAATATTTTTGTTAAAATTTACAAAGAAAAACACACGTCTTTATTTTTTTATTTATTTGATTAAATTACCGGAATAAAGCTCAACAAAAGTATGACTAAATTTTAGGGAAACAGTTTCTAAAAGGTGTGTTTCTTCTATTAACTAAAATGATAGGGTGAACGGAATAATACATTAAAATTTTAATTACCCCAAATAAAATGAGAAATTTGGCCAACAAAAATTAAAAACCCCAAATTAAATTTAAAATTTGTTCGAGAATTTAAAACGAAATATAAGTTTTCTGTTTAAAAAATGTT
Source organism: Listronotus oregonensis (assembly GCA_019359885.1). Classification (NCBI taxonomy): domain Eukaryota; kingdom Metazoa; phylum Arthropoda; class Insecta; order Coleoptera; family Curculionidae; genus Listronotus; species Listronotus oregonensis. Next base: position 192,152 of record JAHBCN010000110.1, on the reverse strand, counting down.
TGTAGTTTTACTTTTAATATTTTTGAACTTTAATGTTTTACGTGTTTTTCTCTAACTTACAATAAAAAAATGAAAATAAATTTATATTTCTAAAGTTCACGTAAATATATTTTTTTGAATGGGAGTTTGATTTAAAATAAAAGACAATAAATAAATACCCAGAGTACTTACTTGGTTTTTTAGGTTTCTCATAATGAAAGTCCTGCCTTAGTTGTTGGTGTTCGTAAAAAGGCCTCTCAATCCTAATTTGGCTTAAATCATCTTGCTTACAATCCATTGTACCCAGAATTTATTACACACCACTGGCCCTGCACGGATCGCACACTACCTCAGCTGCTGTTATTTCACTAATGAATAAACAAAACACCTTCGTTTAACTTAATTATAAAAAAATTAAGATATGCGCAAGCGGTATAAGATAATATATTTGCTAGTATTAAAAAGGTTTATGTTAAATTATATGCTTAAGATATGATTAGGTACACATAATTTACGTAGTATGGACGAAGAAACAATCTCTTTTTACCTAATACAAGTAACACCAAGAATAGGTATTTTATATGTTCTGTCGATTGTTCTCAAGTTCATTTTATCTAGGTGTAAGTGCTTATAAAGCTACATGGCACTATTTCATGTACATATGAGTGATAGCTTATTCGTCGCGGAGTGTAAATCTGCGTTTTGAGAATTTTTTTCTGCATATAAAAATTGTAATTGTTATTAACAAAGAAACAAAAAAAAGCCATTTCAAATTTTGATGATAACTCAAAAACCATAAGAGATACCAGAAACTGCAAAAAAGATCCTTGAAGAGAAGGAAATTTCCGATAAAAAAGTCTAAACCTTCGGAGTTCTTTTTCCATTATTTATAATTTTAATTTAACGCTGAAAATGGGCGTCCGCGCGACCTTTTTGGTTGCGCGCTCGGCATTAAAACCGAGTACGTCACACTAAATAATTTTGGTTAGGGTATTAAATATTAATTGAAATTTTTTTAAAAAATAATAGTCTATTAAGACCACTTTAAAGAATTTATACCCGTTGAAAATTTAATTTAAATTTAGTTTTTTAACAAGTTAGAAAATTGTCAATTAAAAAAATTGTTTTAAACTTTCATCCTTATTCTACATTAAAAAAATGCTCAAATAATTGTCATATAAATTTTTCGCTTCATGTAGCCCCTCTTATGATAGAAAAAGAATTAAAATTAAAAAAAATATTCGACAATTATTTAAGCATCTTTTTTTAATGTACAATGAGGACGAAAGTTCGAAACAATTTTGTTAATTGACAGTTGTTTAACTTGTTGAGAAACTAACTTTAAGTTAAATTTTCAAAGGAAATATATTTTTTAAAGGGTTCTGAATACACCATAATTTTTATTTTTTTTTTCATTTAACATTTAATCCCCTTAAAAATATATATTTAGTGTGACGTACTTGGTTTTGAGCTGAGTGCGCAACCAAAAATGTCGCGCGGAGGCCCATTTTCAGTTAAAATTAAAAATGAATCGATTATTTCAGAAACCCGTCAAGCGCCAAAATACACGAAAATGAGTTAAGCGTCACATGTAATTCTTTAAAGGTTAGCACATCGTTTAGTGCAGAAATCAGTCAAAAACAATAGTAGTGTGGGTCTTAAACGAGCGGGAGTATGTATAGCGTTTAAGGCAGAAACCCAACAAGTGATGTCACTTAGCGGCTTTCTGCACCAAACCAAGCCGTCAGATCAAAATAAAAACCACACCGTTACTCATTTTTTATTGAATCTATGTAAAAGGAAAACTTTTTTTTACAATAACGCATAACTTTCCCGTTGGGGGCCATTCGTATTCAGCGTGTGATCGGGACTTTTGGAAAAGTGAACTCTTGGAAAAGTGGATCGGGGGTACACACTAGAGCAATATGTTGAGCTAATTTTAAAGGCTAGTGCTAATAACCGCTTTAAGGTCCACTTGTTAAAAACGTCAGAATTATTTAGTTTTAAAAATTGGTGGCCAGCATATTACAAGAAAAACGACTATCCTGTTGCAAGTTATGGTAAAGGAGTCCCTCAAGCACAAAAGGAAAGCTTTTAAATTTCTACCTATACAGTTTTTCTACAATAAAGAAGCCAGAAGAAAAGTAGAAGTTAGTGACCGTTATGAAAATTTCACATTTATTCTGCTGAACACTGCAGAACTTCCAAACAGCAATAGAAATGGCTTACCCAGAGGGAAATGTGATTTTTCTAAATATTTTATTTTGCTAAATTTATTATTTGGAATAACTAAATATTCTTGTTTGAATAAAATAACCATTTTATTTGCTAATAACCCCAAAAAACCTATTAAGTTAATACATTAAACAAGTTATTCTGTTGTTTATTACAGAAACCCGTTAAGTAAATAATTTTTCAAAAAAATTGTGATTGGGCGGTATCAGAGAAAATTATTTTGTTTTAATAAAATTACTTGATAATACAAGTATTTTCAATAAAAAATTACTTTAAGCACCATAAAAAATTGTTTCTCTAATAAAACAGTTTTCTTTGGTTTTCTTAAAACTATACTTTTGGTACTTGACGGGTTTCTGAAATAATCGATTCAAATATTGGAGATATAACTTTGGAGTTGGGACTTTTTTATCCGAAATTTCCTCCTCTTTAAGGATCTTTTTTTGCAATTTTCGCCATCTCTTATGGTTTTTGAGTTATCATCAAAAATCAAAATGTTTTTTTTTTTAATTTCGTTTTTTGTTAGGAACAGTTGCAATTTATATTCGCAGAAAAAATCCTCAAAACTTCGTTCTCAGATTTGCATTCCGCGTCGAATGAGCTATCACTTATATATTTCGAAGTCTTCTAACTAATTTTCGCAGGAAACACTTTTCGACTAGACTATAAGTAGCGACGCCTAGCATTATAGTAAGGGGCAGTGGCGTAGTCCTTAGGGTGCTGGTCTCCCTACAATTAAAAATGTTTTATAAAATATTGTAAATTTGATATGTTTTTATATCTTTTGTCGGACATGGCCAAGGAAGTTAAAAGGTGTATGGAAGCCCAATGCTATGGCCCATTCGATCAAAAAATGTCCAGCCCAGTATGAAAATAACTGTCAGAGTTGGCCCCGCCGATTCTGCGCAATAACAAAATTCCATGAAATAATTTAATGTGTTGCCTACTTACACACTGATAAATCAGTGTGAATTTAGCCAACACATTATAATTTTATGAGAGCCGGAGTAAGGGTAACATACCCGTCTTTTTAACTTTAGGTAAGTATGTTTTATATTTAAATTAGGAGCTTCTTATGAGACGTAACGCTAGGTAACCGAATAAATAATAATATATTAATTATGAATAATAGAAAATAAAAATTTCATATGAAATATTAGTGAGAAAAGTAAGGCAATCTTAACTATCTTTTAGATGATTTCCACAATGTTTGTGTATTTCTGTGGATTATTAAAAAGAAATAAGGTTTACATTTAGGTACTTTTATTTCATTTAATAATTTAGTACACTCTTTAAAAGGATCAAAATTATTGATTACTGGGCAGACCAGGCAAATTTTAATATATACAGGTCCCTCTAATTGAATGAAAGGAAGTACAATTTTGGTACGGTTTTTTGGGGCGCTGATTACAAATCTAAAAAATCGGCAATGTTTCATTTTCGAGATATTCATCATCAAAATTGAAAATCAAACTAACCTTATTTACACTATTCCTCCTTCTTTTTGCACAAAATTCTTTATTTTTACACTAAATTGGCACACAATATTTCACAAACACCTTTTAAAAACTTTTTTATGTTTATTTTACACCTTTTTTACACTTTTATTTTTAAGCAAATATGGCTGCTGCCTTTGAACTTAAAAGTTCGCAATTTAATGGAAAAAGATGTAAAATAAATAAAAATACAAGGTTTTAAAAGGTGTTTATAAAATATCGTGTGCCACTTTAGTGTAAAATCAAGAATTGTGTACAAAAGAAGGGAGAATATAGTGAAATGAGGTTAGTTTAATTTTCAACTTTGATGATGAAGATCTCGGAAACGAAACGTTGCCGAAAAGATATTTTTTCAGATTTGTAATCAGCGCCCCAAAAAACCTCTGTATACCAAATTTGATCAAAATTGGAGAGGAGGCAACTTTCGAGACAATACCATTTGTTTAAAAATAAATTAGATTTTTGGTTTCTTAATCTTGCATTATCAACTTTTTAAGCTCGGCATACTGTAGACACATAATATTTAACGGATACTGTTACAATGGATACTCAAAGGTTACTAAACATTTTTAACCACTGTTATTCGGTCTCATGAATGTTTGTTATTAGTGAAAAGTATATGCCTAAAAAGGAGTTATAAAAATTTTACTTTTTAATGTACAACCAGAATCTTAGGAATAGATTAAACTCATTTACACTATCTTGCCCTTCTTTTATAACAAAATTGGTGATAAGTACATAATACTATCATACAATGTTTGAAATTTATTTTAAAAAATCGTGTTTTTATTTATTTACAAAGATTTTTGGTAAAAATACAAAACTTCCAAAAATATCGACCATTTAAATAGAAGGCAGTAAAGTGGCGCCATCTATTCTTCCATATTATATCAGATGATATAAAATCTAATATTACACAATAATTTTAAATATTCTATAGTAGTATCCTTTAATAAAACCAACAATTTTGTGCAAAAAATAAAAAAACAGTGAATGTTGGAATTTGACATTTGATGATGTCAATTTTATAGATAGTAACAAAGAATTATGGAAATCCGGCCCTGACCTACTATTCATTGCGCAAATTCCGCGGGGCCAACCCCCTATTCCCGCTGCCCTGCACGCCTGGACAATTTTGTTCTACAGTATTGGGCTTCCATACACCTTTAAACTTCCTTGGAAATGGCATAATAAAAAGTTAATATTCTGTTTTATTACCAAATAATCTGGGGTATAAAAGTTGATTTGAACAAAAAAAATTGTTTAATTAAAAATCTTTTTGACCAAAAAATCGTAACGACAGTTTACCACTTTACTTGTTTTTGAAATTTTTAAGAATATATTTTGGGTTTTCTTTTTAAATGCAAAATCGACCTTATAATGACAACTAAACATAATAGTATATTACTAAAGCTCATAATGTTTGACAAAACACACGTTACATTTCGAAATTGAAAGAGTGTGTAATTTCGAGTTTATAAATACTGTTACGTTCTACTACTACATTTTGTTTTTATAAATAAAAAGAAGATTATGTAAACTTTAAAACAAATAATATATACATAGCATTGTTGTAGGCGATGACATTTATGCCTTCATGCTCGCTTTAGCTGCTTAAAATTTATTAAAAAATTGTTTAAATTTTTTAATTATTTTCAGAAATTTTGGGGAAATGTGACATTATATAATACATATTAAAGCTATTGTTTTTCTGCCCCTGCTTTGCCTTCTTACATAAATTTTGTGTTTTTTTATTTTCTGTAAATTTTTTCCTTATTAGTAAGAACTTTAAACACAACCTCTTTTAAAAGTAAATCTCTAATTACAAACACTATACTGTAAAAAAAAAACTGTTTTTTAAATTTTTAATATATATATATATATATATATATATATATATATATATATATTTTTGTAAAAATTCCACAATCAACCCCCCCAAAAACGAACTTTTAATCGTAAAAAAAAAATAAGCTTTAAAACCCAAATTTTTTTTTATTATTTGTATTGTTACAAAAATTTTCATAATCTTCTCTTTTTTAAAAAAAAAAAAAAAACTAAAAAAATAACCCAAGAATTTTACCCTTTTAAACTCCGCCACGCCGTACCGAAAATTTTGAAATCGTGTTAAAATTTTTCCCTCTCTATTATATATATTTTAAAAACATTGTTTAATATTACTATAACTCATATGTTTGACAAAAAACAACTTGTATTATCATTTCATAAATGTTTAAACAACATTTTATATTTGATTATAAATAAAAATATGTTACCGTTCTAACATTTAGACTACATTTTGCTCTTGTTACAACATTTAAAAAAACATTTTATTAATGTTATTTAAAAATAACTATCCGTTGACATTATTGGCGATTGATATTTATGTCATTGACATTTAATGCCTCATGCTCTCTTTACACGGCATGCTTTACCCCAATTTAATTTACAATAAATTGTAGGTAATAAAACTTATTTTAATTTATTGTTGCAAATTTGGTGAAGTATAGTGACATTATATAACTAAACATTTTAAAGCTATTGTTTTTTTCTGCCTCTGCTTTGCCTTCATATTTTGTTCATAAACTTATGCTGTTTTTGTGATTTTCTGTTTTTTTTTATTTATTCTTTTTTAACTTCTTATTAGTAAGATGACGTTTAAGAAGGAAAAACTGCGTTGTTAATAGCTATAATGCTGAATATTGTTACAACTTATTGAGCTTAAATTCGGCCGTAGAAAAAGCGTTCGCATTCACAAAATATTGGTAAAATATATTGTTTCAAATTATTGTAATAATATACTAAGGTAAAGTCGTGTAAAATCAGCTTTAAAACATGTACACATGTGGATTTAAATGTCAGGCTAGGTAAGGAAATTTTCTAAAAGATGCTGTAAAATGAAATATTTGCATGTATCGGTACTTAATAAACACCGTTCACAGACCTGAAAAATAAATAGTACTTAGGCTTCACAAGCGTTCATAGGCTGTCCTACAGGTAAAACAAAATACCCATAAATTATCGCTTTTTACATTTAGTTCCGTACAAATAAAATTTGACAGGTATAGTGTACACGCAAATTATTAATACTAAAAATAGTTGAAAAAAAATTAAAACGTGAGCTCCACCTCTCCAAATTGATTTCTGTATCCAGGATAGACAAGATGAGTTAAAAATATGTCCTTGAAGCCTTCACAATTTTTCGTTTTGGACAATGTTGCATAAACAGGGCCGGATTTAGGAGAGGGTAACAGGGGCTACAGCCCCGGGCTTCCACAAAAGAGGGGCCCCTACAATAGAGACTTCGGAAAAAAAATCAAATTCAGACTATTAAACAACTTGTCCTTTCATATTTTTTTTACGCGTTTTACCTTCTCCTACAGTATACTATTACCAACATGATTACATTAAATATTAACAGAAATCATCGATCTATATTTGTTCACTGCAATCAGGCAATCAGTAAAATATCAAAATCTCAAATGGCCCTGATAAGCACTTGCAATTTATTCTCCATCTTGAGGGAGTATCTCAATGGCTCAATGGCTGGGTGGGGAAACATTTCTTTATAATGAGTATTGAGCACGATGTTTTAAAGGAATTAGATATGTCTGATATAATCAAATAATTAAAAAATCTAGAAAAGTGCTAGAACTTTATTGACAGGGCATCTGACTCCATTCTATTAAACTTATAATGATATTATTTTTTGTATTTTGTGCTAATTTTGTAAGAACTGCACTTTAATTTTTAATTGTATTATTTTAAAAATATATTTGTATAAGTAAAGTAAATTTTTTCTTGTTTTTTGAATGGTAAGAACTAGGGCCCCTACACAAAATCTGCCCAAGGGCCTCCACAGTTTTAAATCCGGCGCTGTGCATAAATGTTATTAAATTATATTTAAATATTGCCGTAATGTTGCTTTATAATGCTTTTATGTTTTTTAGCAAAAATTGCGTTGCCAGTAGCCCAAACAATACATTTGGAAAGCCATTACATTGTTATAATATTATATAAAAGTTTTAACAATTTTAATATTAATTACTTTTTCATTTTTAGCTAAGTTTATCTTGAAAACAGTGGTAGATTTGCAACCAAAACTTAGATAATAGATAGGGGGTTTTCTTTTTTTCTTTTTCGGGCGATCTGAGAGTTTTTAGGCGTCAACTGAGCACACTTAGTTCCTATAACCCAGGACCAGGACCAAAGCGGTAACATTGTTTTAAGATTTCTGACGAGTACCGAATAAAAACCTTTTAAAACATAAATCCGCAACAACAATGTAAAATGTATAGGTTTCATGTTACTTTTAGGGTGTATGAATGCGTCTTTTTGAGATCGTTAAAAATCCATAGATTTACAAATTACCACATGTGCCGGGTACCGAATAAGTATCAAAACATAATATTTTTGCATTAAGCTGATTTAAAAAATGCCAAAATTTTACGACTATAGATAAAAGTCGAAGTCGTGCTTAAATATGATTTTTAAAATTGATCCATGCAACATGATTTGACCATAACTTTATGTAGTGCGGTATATTTTATGGTATTTTTTATGTTATGACGTGTGTATATGTTAAGTGAGTGAGGAAAGTTAATTAAATATAAATTAAAAATAAAGTTGTGGGGATTATAGAAATCTGAATTTCATAAGTATAAAACAGAGTGGCTTAAAAAAAGGGCAAACTTAACTTAATTTTAAAATGACATATTGTACGACTCAATATAATTATTATTATTATAAAAAAATTATATAAAGATACCCTTAAAGTAAAAGAAAAAAGTCTGTCTGATTTCTAAAAAAATTGACAAAATTTGAAAGATTATAAAAAAGCTTAATGTAATATTGAATAAAAGAATAAAAGTCTTCCAAATCTTATCTACATAAAAACTATACAATAACATTAAACTGCTCTAAAATAGAGGAATATTTTTAACATAAAATATTATTAATTAAAAAAATGACGTATAAGTATTACTAGACAGTATGAAATCAAATTGTTAACAATCAAGTAAATGTCAGTTGCAAACTGGGCCGTATTTAGGCGGTGGCAAAATGAGCGCTTGCCAAGGGCGCAACTGCCTGGGGGCGCAAAATTGGCTATAAAACTTTTTTTTCATCAGTTGTCAATACCGTAGTCATATTATTATTATTTTTTATTGACAAAATTAATCAAATAAATTACAACAGAACAATTTTATAACAAATTTTCAACTTAGATACTTAATTTAATTATTTTTAATATATTAAGACTGCAAATATATGAATTATTAATAAAATATCAAACTATCCTAATACCTACAGCGAGAATGTAACTCTTTGAATTTTTTTAATCTTTAAGCTGCGGATAAATTGGTATTTTATAGATTAGGGGCAGCACTAGTTCTTTTTTTTTGTTACATATTATTTTATTTATTAAAGTATTAATGTTACGTTTTAGTAGGCCTACCATGCACAGTATTTTTGGGACTACAATTTTATTGTTGAGAAAGTTATCCGCAAATAAGGATGTCAAGTTAATTTATATTCCGTTTCTTTTAGTCAAATACAAAAAAATGTTTTATGTGAATCATGTCTTTTTCAAATCGCAGGCCAATATTTTCATATAAAGAAAATATAGAATTTGACACAAATTCAACCATAAAATTGGTTGGTATTTTATATAAACGAAATTCTCGGTTCAAAAAACTTTACACCTACAAATTTGCACTTAAATTTTGTAAAATTTGCAGGGAAAACCTCCAGACTCCCCATTTTCGTTGGAGGGTATTTTATACTCCCCGAATTCCTCGGTGTGTGTGGGGAGGGGACGCAAATGTTAAGCTTTGCCAAGGGCGCAGCCATACCTAGATACGGCCCTGGTTGCAAACGTTTACACTCTTATGTAATATTTTATTGAAGACAATAAGTTAACTTAATCTAACAGCTCATTGATTAAAGACCCAAAAATCCAACGTTATAGTAAGGGATCGGAATTAGAGGCGAGCTTCATCCATATGCCATGATAAAAACTTTTTTTTATCATTTTTTTGTCAAACCACAACTAAAAAATTAAATCTCATTCAAAAGAATATGGAAACGTTGGGTTGCTTAACTTTTTCTGGTCATACTATTAATTTGCAATGTATGAAGATGTGAGTGGATATTGTAATTTGCACCGATCTGCTAATTAAATAAATTTTATACTAAAATGAAGGTAATTTTATCGGAATAAGGTTGCCTCCAAAACTCGGTCGAAAATCAAAACTGCCAGCTTTTGAAGTTTTTTTTATTTTATATTTTAAAAATTTGTAGCAGCTTTATTTATAAATTTGTAGTTTTTACACCCAAACCGGGAAATAACAATTATGACACATAAACTGTAAAAGGCTTTCGCGGCCATTGTCTCATGTTTCAATGGTTTTTGGGCTGTTAGACCGGCGTCGATTGTCTGGTTGACTTGACGTTTCGCCAACACGAGCGGTTGGCATGTTGCTTCCTGGTTGACAGTATGCGAACTACTGCTGTTCGCATACTGTCAACCAGGAAGCAACTTCTGAAGATGCCAACGTCAAGTCAATTATGACACAGCCAAGGCATTCAGACCGATCAGTCTGACCTCTTTTCTGCTCGAAACACTGGAGAAGATTATTGATCGGTTTAAAAGACATTAGGTGCTAGCTACTAAGAAGAAGTTTCATCCATCCCAACAGGCGTATTGGCCTGAAAAATCCACTGAAACAGCCATTCACGCCCTAGTGGGCGATATTAAAGAGGTGTTACGGAGAAAAACTGGCTTACTCTGCGCTTTCTTAAACAGTGGGGGTTTATTGTTTTTAAGGAATGTCACAGTAGAGTAAGAAGAGACAAGCGGCAAGGGAAGGGTCGACAGATGATGTCCGCAGGGGGCAGTTTTATTGCCACTTCTCTCGCTCCTTGTTGTGGTGAGCCGGGTGTCCAAGCTAGAAAAAATGGGTATAAAAGTGGTGAGATTCGCCGATTATATAAGCATGGCAATACAAGGTGAGCACGCGCCAACCCTAAGAAGTAAGATGCAAGAAGTTCTATACAATATACATAATTTAAAAATGGTGCAGTCTCCGTTCTCTAAGGGTTAACCCTTTTTTCATAAACTAACCCTGGAAAAGCGGAGATAGTACTTTGCAGAAGAAAAAGGATGATTATTAAATCACTTCAAATACAAGGTAAGGATATTGTATTCAAGGACCAGGTTCGCTACCGGGAAGTTACCCTTAACAAAAAACCCAGTTAAAATGAACACTTTCACGTACAGGTAAAAGCTGGAGAATTAAGACGAGAGTACCTAATTGGATCTACTCGGTGGTTCTGTTCTCAGCTGATTTTTGCATTGGTCATGTGGTTGCCAGCAGCCCATAAGACCATTGACAAAGGCAGAATGTAGAAAGTACCTAGATGGGATGGAGGAAGCATTTGTTTGGGATGGCGGAAGCATTCTGGACAACCCCTACTATGACCATAAGCTATCTATTCTGCTTAGAACCCCTTGACATCAAAGTTAAAGAAGGGATTATTAAGATAGCCTTAAGGCCTAAATCAGTTGGAAAGCGAGGAGAGAAGACATATGAGGAAGTGACATCTCACGACCTAAGAACTCTGATGTCATACCAAGATTCTACAACTTCCGTAGAAAGTATAACACAAAGATCCCGAACAGAAGCTAGTGGGAGGATAAAATAAAAAATATTCTTACTCCTAGAGGTCGAGTCTGAATCTGCTACATACGTGGGTCTAGAAATAGGAGTAGCACTGAAGCGGGAGTGTGGAGTGACAATTCAAAGGAAGAGTTAGCCTTCGCCCTTTAAGATCATCCAACAGTAGTTTAAACGGAGGTGTATATAATCTGGGCTTATGCCAAATGGACATTACAATTCAGAGACAAACCTATGTACATTTGCAGAGACTCAAGAACAGCCTTACAATTGCTAAGTAGGGTAACAATTAAGTTTAAACTGGTTAAGGACTGTATGAAGACTCTGAACACACTAGCAGAGTCCAATTCGATCCATTTGGTATGGGTACCAGGACATACTGGTACAAAAGGTAACAAGGCGGCAGATAAAGTGGCGGTAACTGGTAGCAATGACCCAAATTTCACAGTACCCTACCCCTAGGTATATCTGGTGAAATTTTTAAGTGGAGGGTCAAAGATTGGACCAATAGAAAGTTTGAGAAACTATGGATATCGGAAACAAAGATAATGCATACTAGGGCAATACTTAAAGGTCCTTCACAGAAACTTGCAGCTAGAATATTGGGTATGAGAACGACATAGTTGAGAACTTTCACAGACTTGGTATCTGAGTACTGGTGTACTAAAAAACACCTATTTAGATTGGGTTTGGCATGAGATTATATCTGTGAGTGGTGCGATAATGAGGGAAAAACTTCCTTTCACGTGATTAAAGAATGTATTGGTATAGAAAATAAACGAGCGGTCATCTTTGGAACCTACAGAATAGAACCCGGACCTCTAAACTTTTCAGGACTCGACGTGGGATAAATTCTGTATTTGGCGCATAACATCGGACTTGATTGGTCCCTAGGGACTGTTTTTGTCCCTTTTAATGTGATGTGCGTCAGCTAGCACTGGCTGAGTGCCCAGGAAATCCTTTAACAAAAAAAACTAACTTACATAAGTTCTGTTTGTTATTTAGAAGTAGTGTACATTATTTTACACTTCTTATTAGTAAAGTGATTTTAATTGATGATATAATTTAGGACTAGGTATTTATTATTAGATTCTGGTGTAAATTAACTACACTACTTTTAGAGGAAGTGGAAGGAACCTAACACTTTGTGATTATCTTTTATGGGGTGCCATGAAACATTTACTTCTCTCCTATTAATGCGAAGAGAATTTAAGTACCCTCAACACCCTTCGGAACCCTGCTACATTATGAAGGGTACAATTTATTTTTGTGTATATGTGTACCAGAAAATGGTGGCCATTTTACAGTAAGTAGGTAATTCTTGTTATTCATTATGTTCCTAACTCATAGCCACTTCTAAATAAAATCTTTATATGTTTTTATCTAGTTTAAATTTAACTTTTAGGTTTTTAGAAAATATTTTTTGAGGCTAAACCTTTTACCCAACTAAAATTTTGTTAGAAAAAGAATCGTTTTTAAAGTAGTTATCCCAAAAATATATATATTAGTGATTATAAAGCGGGTTAAAAAAAATATAGATGGATAATTTACTGTAAGCAAGTTGTAAAACAGGTGACTTCCTCAAATAGCTGTAGTTTACTAGTACAAATATGTGGCTAAATTATGAATACAATCGACACAATTGAACAAATGTATTAAAGTATTTTTTTAAGTCCTCTATCACACAAACTCAGTAACTTTGTTATTAGATAAGTTGACTGACATTCATATTTTTGATCAATAAACTTGCGGTCTTCCATTGTACTCCGGACACTCGTCATTTTTAATACGCCAGTATTATTTCTTACTGAAAAATCAATTTATTGAGAGTGTTATTTTTAAGATCAAAAATTAAAAAGCTTATCATTTCTTATTTAGAACAAATATGAACAAAAATTTAAATCGTAAATTTCTAATGTCATATTTTTTGCCTCTGATAAGATATTCATTAAAATCCGCTTTTAATCGTTCATCTTATTACAGAACATGTGCAGAGTGCAGGTCTTGTAAAAAAAAAACAATTTTTGTCAATAGCCATTATTTATTTAAATAAATTAATTTTTTCCGCAATAAAAATTATGTATCTCCAAATAATTATTGATTATGATTAAAACTATTTTAAAAAACCAATGGTTCAATAGTTTTAGGCGTTTATGTCCTTAACCCTGCTCGTTGATGCGGTGTTAATTATTAAATATTTATTTATTTCTGAATTATTAAATTAATTTATCATTTTTAAAGATTATTATACTCTGTTATTTAGAGTGTAGAAATTGTTATTTGACAAATATTTTCTGAAATATTACTAAACAATATTTTATTGTTTCTGTAAATATGGTACTGTTCCTTTAAGTTATGTATTCGATAGTCACTGTCACAAGTGCTATACACATCTTAAAAAATTATCATGGAATTTGTAGTTGTTTTTCTAAAAATCATATAAATAATGTGCTTGTGTGTCCGAAGTGTAAAATGCAATTTTCGCCCATATTTGAACAAGCATACCAAAATTTGTATAAAAATAGTAAGTTCTATATTTAGAGATCTATCAAGGGAACCATACCTTGGTTCCTAATAAAAAACTTAGTTTTATTTTTTTTTAGGGAAAGAAGCCAGTTAGGTATCATTAAACAAATTTTTCGTATGATTTTCATAAATATTTCAAGATTTTTTTGGCAACAACTTGTTGCTTAAAATAAATAGTTTTTTATTTAAAAATTCCTTTATTTTTTAAATTTCGTATTGTTATAGCAACCAAAATTTAGTAGCTAGCAAATAATAAAGTTGTCCTGTTCAGGGCCGTATCTGGGTATAGCGGGCCTTAACATTTGCGCCCCTCCCACAAATCGGGGGATTTGGGAAGTATGTAATATCCCCCAACAAAAACGGGGATTTGCATGTTTAAAAATTTTTAAACCGAGTATTTCGTTTCTTTAAAATACCAATTTTGTGGTGAAATTTGTGTCAAATTCTATATTTTTTTTATATGAAAATATTAGCCTTCTGTTTAAAAGATATATGATTTACATAAAACAACTGTTTGTATCTGACTGAAAGAAGTGGAATGTAAATTATTATTTTTATTTGCGGATAATTAAACTTAGAATAAATTTTGTCAACAGTAAAGTCGTAATTACAAAAATATTGTGCATAGCAGCCCTACTAAAACGTATCTATACTTTAATAAATTAAATAATGTGCATCAAAAAAACTAGTGCTGCCACCAATTTATAAAATACCAATTTATCCGCAGCCTAAATATTAAAAAAAATTAAAGAGTTCCATTCTCGCTGTAGGTATCAGGATAAATTGATATTTTATTAATAATTCATATATTTTTTTAGTCCTAATATATTAAAAATAATTACATTAAGTATTTAAGTTGAAAATTTGCTATAAAATTGTTCTGTTGTAATTTATTTATTTGAATAATTTTGTCAATAAATAGTAATAAAAATAATAATATAAATACGGTACTGACAACTGATAAAGAAAAATATAGCCGATTTTGCGCCTCCTAGGTAGCTGCGCTCTTGGCGAGCGCCCATCTCGCCACTGCCCAAATACGGCCCTGGTCCTCTCATTCTTTTTGACAATATTCGTGTACCTCCGCTCCTTTAACAAACCTTCAATTTCGTTTATATAAGTGGCAAACCCGAAAAAATTGTCCAAGGAATAAAGGATTGTAAGTAAGTAAGTAAAAAAAAATGCACTGACTGTTTTTTATCAAAAAGTAGCGAGACTTCGCGGAACCCACTAGTCTCTATCTGTAATAATAACCGACGTACCCTGCAATTACAACGAAATTTGGACACCCTGTAGATGTAGTATTTGTATGCTCCTTGCTTTCTTGTTGCAAGGGTAAATTAGCCTGTATTAAAAACTTCTTTTGAAAATAAATTAAATAAATATTAAACACACCCCTCTCACAAAGTATTATTGACCCTATGTAATAATATACGTGTAATAATTAATTTCTTAATTAAATAATTCTGTTTTTCTTGAAAAAAAAATTGTTTAAACCATCGCCATTTTAAAATTAATCAACTCATTTAGTTTGGTAAATCGAAACGAAAGTTTTTTCAAAAAACCTGTGTAATGTCCGTTTATGTGAGGGAAAAACGCTGAAGTTTCACCTTTGCGCTGGTTAAAGTCTTTTGTTAAACACGTAAATTTCATAAAACAGTTGTTATATCCACTTAATTTATGCCATTTTTATTTTCATTCAGAAACTGATTTTTTACCTTGTTTGGCTGGTTATTGGCTTTTTAACTTTTTCTTTTACCCATATTTGTTCTTTTTAAAATTATATTACCATTTATTTATCTTGAAAATTAATCGCTGCTCCGGTAAGAAAATCTACAGGAATCAACAAGTAGCCTCGAGACGTTAGGACGTAGACCATCAGCGCTAAAACTGGAGTTTTAGCATTATTCCCAACTACGCTTGGCCAGCGGTTTTACGTCAGTGCATATGTTTCGTAACTTAAAGGGTTTTTTTGCTGTAAAGTATACTAATTATTTATTTTTTGTTGATAAGTTTATTTTGGCCCAAAAATGTTATAATAAATATAAATATATTTTATGATTAATATGTAGGTCATAATTTGGAGTTATAGCTCGTAAATTTAAACTATGGTGTTTGAAAATATATGAATGACGCTTTTTAAGAAACATCTAACTGTTAAAGCATTTTGACACAAGAATAATGTATATCGCATTACATATTTAAAGAGTAAAAAATTTAAATTGTTGTTTTAATCATGATTTTTACCTTGGGGTGTGTTGGTTAGGTTATTCTAGGATAATTTTTTCAAACACCATACTTCAAATTAACGGGCTGTAACTTTAGAGGCGATTTTTATTAATATTGTTGTAACTAATACTGTATAATACCCATTTAAGTAAAATTTGGTGAACCGTCGTTTTAGCCAATGTAGACCATAACTCCAAAATACTCTTTTTAAATTAAAAAATGTTTGGTACATTTGTCCTATTCGGCCACCTATCCTAAGACATGCTTTATTTATTTTTAAATGTATTTATAGTAAATACAAATATGAAATGAAAACATATATGTGCGTTTATGATTATTTTCTGGGAGGGTGACTCCCCAGAGCCTTCCCTCACAAGCCGCCACTGCTTAAAGGTTACTTAATTGTTCTGCATATTAAAGGCAAAATTAGTGTAAAATATGCTCCAATCTTCAAACTTAGTTAACCGTATCGAAGAATTGGTTTTATTCAATGCCGCTTTTACAAATTAAATTACTTTGGCAAAGATATATTTCTATTAGTTTGGTTTAATCGCCATTATCATGTATTATCAAGGCCCAACGTTTAAAATTAGTCTGTATTTTTACTAAATTGTAAAACATGTTAAAATCATGATCTATGTCAAAAACAAGGTTTTTTGAAAATACATTTCATTATAAGAATGATATATTTTTTGATAATCAGACTTTTGTAAAATTCTAGAACCATATTCTTATCAACTTGAAAATTAATCACATAAGGTAAACGAATAGAAAAGTTAAAAAGACCTAAAATTATCTTAAAGGTTTTTGATGATACTAATTATAAGTAAAAATTAGATAAATAGAATAATTAAAAATCCTCAAACTCCGGGGGAAAAAAAGGTAAAATTTGTTAGGGTATCTAAACCAAATAATTCTTAAACCCATAAATCTTTTAACTAACACTACATTTATAAATTCTGTAAAAGAATGTACAGATCACCTTTTCCATTTTAAATTATAGAAATTTAGAACAGTCTATTGTATTTCAGAGATTATCAATAAAATATTAATTATTACATTTACCATAGATTGACGTATTAATTTTGTGATTATTTATTTGAAGTATAAGACAAATATTAAGGATAAAACCAATTTTGATTTTTAAAATATTTCACTTTTTCGATAACACTATATCTCTTTCGAAGTAGTAATTAAAACAATAAAGTAAAAACAAGTTAAATTACTAGTTCGAAGAATCTACAATCAGTCTGTTTGTTATTTGGAAATATTTTACACTATTTTATACTTTTTCTACACACCTAGTCCTAAATTATACCTTCGATAAGACCACTTACGTAAAAAACAGACCCAGTGTTAGCCAAAGACGTTGTGAAAATAGGTGGAGTTTGTAATAACCTGCAAGGTTTAAGTAGTTTAGACTTATACCAAAGACAATTTTAGTTCTACAATTGTCTTTGCTTATACCAAATTTTTTCTAGTTAACCACTACATACCCGTATCTGAAGATGAGGAGGGTGATAGATATCACGGCACCTAGGCCTCAGTAGGCCCGTTGTGCTTCCTCCTAAAGGGGACTCCTCACTCAGTCGCCGCCCATCCTACTGATTTAAAGTAGGTGAGAACGTCGCCGAGGGGAATCTCGTTAATGTCGGCTAAGGAAAGCCAATACTCGCCCAGCATGGATCTACTCTTAGACGAGACTGCAGGGCAGTCACAAAGGATGTGCTCCACCGTCTCGTCTTCCTGTTTACAACCTCTACAAAGAGGCATGTCATTTATACCCATTATAAAAAGGTGCTTCCGTAATGGACAATGTCCGGTCAGAACTCTGTGATTAGGCGAAGGTTCGCCCTAGGCATTGCCAAGTAATGTTAAGCTGTATCTCTGTCAGGATAGTTCAGTAACTTCCTGGAAAAGTTACAGTTTACTGTTTCATCCCATCGTCTTGTAAACTGCTGATGAGAGTGTCTTTTGATTAGGTCCTTCATCGCAGACTATGTCAGACCTACGAAAGGCTCGGGTCCAAAAGGTTTGGTCCCGGCAGCCTTCCTGGCCAACGAGTCAGCAATGCGGTTGCCTTTGGAGTGAGCGTGTCCTTTGGTCCAGCAGAGGGTGACCACGTTCCTGCTAGAAGCATCCGCAAGGGCACGGTGACATTCTAGTACCAGACCTGAGGTGTAGCGTGGTCTCCTCAGGGCTAGTAGTGCCTGTCTGCAATCCGTATGGATAAGCACGACCTTATCAGTGATGTGCCTACTGATTATTTCTTTTGCAGCTATGGTTATGCCTGTGAGCTCAGTTTGGAGGACAGTTGGCAACTCACCCATAGCCCATTTGATGTTTAAGTTTAGAGATCTAGAATAGATTCCACATCCTGTATCTTCTTTTGTTTTTAAACCGTCTGTGTAGATGTTGATTACACCTGCCACGTTTGTGTTCGATTCTCCCTTGATGTCAATTTTGTAGGGTTTGTTAAAAACAAAATATGGCGCAATAGAGTCGACTTTTGCTTGCAGTAGTGGAAGCGAACCCATTGCCTCAATCCAAAAGCCACGCCTCTGTGCGCCAACTCCTACATCGAGCATTATACCAACAGTGCGAAAGCGCAGCATAACCGTCACCCAGGTTCTGCCTATGGTCCGGCGACACTGCTCATAGGAAATGTATGCTTTCTTGAGTCTCTTCTACATACCCGTATCATACTGGTATGTAGGCATAACTAACAGAAAGCAGCACGCTTTCATAAATTGGAGGGAAGGTACGGTCATTTTTCTCGCGCAGGTTTAGCCAATGTCTTGCTGATATATGATCTGTCTCCTTTATTTAAATCGTAATCGTTGTTTTCTTGTTTTGTGCTTAAAAATATCAAAAACGCCGCCAGGGAGAGATCTTGCTGCCTGTTAGTTATGCTGTGCACAAGTAAATATGTTACATGGCCACCTTACAAAAATTTGTTTTGAATCAATTTGGCTGCATAATTTTACAGATATTATTACCCTTTATAAATATTAAAGAGCTTAGGATTCTATTACATATTTATACACATATAAAAACAGATTTTTGGAAATTGTTTTCAGTTACTTATACCTCTACATTTTATATTTCTGCATGATCAAAATAAAATAAAATTTTTATTATTTACTTACTTTTTTGTTCTAATTACCAAATGACACTTAATTTTGCAAATATGTTTTTATAAGTACACTTGATAAATCCGAATTATATTAAACATGTGTGGAATTTTAATTTACTGTGCTAAATAATTTTTTTTAAATAACCGAACCAAATTATTTTTCACGGTTTCTTAGTAAATATACCATGATATACAGGGTGTTTTTTAAGAACATGCCAATATTTAAGGAGGTTATTTTTAAGGCCATTTTAAGAAAAAAACTTTACGTGAACATATGTCCTAAATGTCTTAACTTCTGAACTAGGTTATTCAAATTTTTAAAAATAATCCTAATTTTATGATAACTTTGATTTGACCTTATTCATTTTGTTGGAACGTAGTAAACATCTTCTATGCATCGGAAAGCATTTGCTGCTGTATAACATAATTTTTTATTCTTGCCAGTGGCATTTGTGCGGGATTTGCATGGAATTATTTTGATTGATTAAGGTATTCCAATCCTGTAATGCATGATGAGAAACGTGTTCAAGCGGTCGCGCCGCCACGAGTATGTCTCGCAAACTAACTAGCTTCTAAAGTATTGTCTTCTTTACTCCCGTAATAATAAAAATAAGGATAAAAATACTTTAAAGGCCGCTTGACATATTTCCCATTATGCATTGCAGGATTGGAATACTTACCTTTTTTATATTATCTTACTATAAACCAATCTCTTAAGATGATCCCACAGGAAATAATCAAACTAATAAGGACTGCTGAATACTTCCTTTGCGACTTAACCAGGCATTATTATAATTTTGGTTTACATATTTACGCGTCAAAGCACTAAAGTTCATAAGCTGAAATGGGAAAGTCTTCCATTAAAGCTGTGAATTCTTCTTCGAGAAAGTGCGAATAATCATGCCGATTTATATAAATACGCTCTATAAATACCTCAATCCTACAAAATATCTTTATTTTTACTATTTTTTTTTATTGCAAAAGAAAGTACACAAATTGAGTAACAAATCAAACTAAATTTTCTAATTCCTGAAAAACATATTAATTTTTATTTTTTTAAGTAGAGTAATACATACATAGAAGATACACTTATGAAAAAAGTTTTTTTTTGAAAAATTGATTTAAGATGAAAATTGCGAGCTTCAGAAGTTATTTTTTAAAGAAAATATTTAAAAATTTCAGTATACATTTTTAAATATATGTACAAAAAAATATTTAAAATCACTAAAAATACGCCGCTCTACACCTATTTTCCCCCTTAAATCTTCGCGGACTGGTCATAGATAAAAACTAATCCTATACACCCTTTCATCGGTCTTCTGGAAAATCCTAAAAATGTTTGTTTTGTCCGCTTCCTTATCTCCATAATGTGCTAAACTGGCTGTTTGTAACTTAAAAAACACGTGGACTTTCCAAGATAAAAACAAGATAAAAATGGAAAAAATCAAAATAAAAAATGAACTTTAAGCAGTGCAAAATAATTAAAAAAAAAACATCCTCCAGATCGATATTTAAACCCGGAGCCATCTAAGCGCACCTAAACAGATGTCCTCCTTATATCACATTGATAAAAAGATCCCCATTGTCAACTAAATCATCTAAATGAGTGCAAAGTTTAAAGTTTAAAGAAACCTAAATACATATTTTAAATACTATTAGTATACAGTAATGATTTTTTATTAAATCCAAAATTAATAATTAAAAATATAGGTTTTTACTTAAAAATAAACGGGGATTTCTTAAAGGGGTATTTTAGTCTGGAGGGCCGAATTTTAGATGTTTTTTTAAAACGCTGTAAATAAAAAACGGTAAAGATTTTTACCATCGGGTTTTTTGTCAGTTGTATATTTGTGTTTAGAGGGTAGAAAACAATTTAAAAAAAAAGTCTAAATTCAAAAAAGTACAGGCTTGCAAAAAAAGCTGCCCCTTGGTTGACACGATTCCTTGATGGTCTGAAAAAAAAACCTTGGTTATTTTTTAAAGGGTGGGGATGTCGTTTTCGTTTGTCAAGAGCTATTTTCAAAAAAAATGTAAAATGGCGGCTATGTAAAAAAAGAGTATATATATTTTTTGCGTATTTTTTTTTAAATCTAGGATTTTTTTAAGTTCCAATTTTTACCTCAATTTCAATATTTTTTTAAGGTAAAATTAAACAGTAAGTAAAACAATGCCAATACCCTTTTATTCTTCCAAAATTTTAAATCATCAATAAATAAAATGGCACCGAAGAAGGTCAGGCTCGCCGCGCCTTGCTCCGGTAAGCGGGCGCACCTGATTCAGGTAGTTGTGACAAAGAATATAAACCTCAATAAGAAGCGACAATATTCGAAGCAAAGAATATAAACCTCAATAAGAAACGACATAAAGTTCCCAATAGCATTGGTTATATGGGAAACAAATTTCTGACGTCACGTGTAGACGAAATGACACTTAAACAGCTTGGGGGTACACTGAGAGAAATATCAACGGTAAAAATTCAGTTTTACACGGAAAAAATATATATGTATAACTATACATTGCAGTCCTGGAAAATCGTCCCTTTCAAGGAGTTATTTTTGTAGTCTTTTTAGGGTTGGTTATTCTTAAAAAAGATTAGATTATTTTTAAGAAAAATTAGTTTTGGGCAAAGCGATGTTTACAGGGGATTAAATTTTAAATTTTTCTTAAAAAAAATAATAGTATGTAATTTTTGTGTGAACAGATGTAAAATAATTATAAGAAATCTTTATTTCAAAATTGTAATAAAACAATAAGTAAGTGTTAATATATGGTTTTTGAGGTCTTCGAGTACCTATGCAGAATTACATTTTGTAATCCATTTTACGTCTAACTAATTTGACTGTATAACATTTAGGAAAAAAACGAATAGTATACAGTTTTTTGCTTTCACTAATTACTCTTGATGTACATCTCCCATTTCAAAGAAAAAGAGAAAAAAGTTTTAAGGTATGTGATTCTATGGGTTTCTGGGGTCAAAAATTTAGTGGAGGGATGTTTTTTTTTGTAAAACAATACCTATACACCTTAATACTTACCTTTACTATAAATGTATATCCTTTCATTTTTACTGTAAAGAAAAACACTTCAATGTACTATAATCTTTTTATTACATAAACATATAATTTAGCATTTCCTATATGGGTAACAACAACAAAATTTCTTAGTAAGAATATATTAATATACAATGTACAGCATGCTTTAATAAAAAGAGGGTTCCCTATTAAATTAATTAAATTTGAAAGTAGGTTTATGATTTAAAAAAATGTCAGTAGATATTTTGGAAAGAATAGAGTGGAAGAACTTGATAATCAAGGTGGCTCGAAACATCACTAAAATAAACAATTTTAGTTTTTTAAAGGCTAAATGCCAAGGTTAGAGCTTGAATGTTTAAGGTGAGATGAAAAATAGTGACTTTTAAAAAGAAAGTAGGCAAACAATTTATTGAAATGACAAAATCTGAAAGTTACATCGACTTGTTACCGTGACTATAAATTGATTATATGTGTGATATAATTTTTAGTTTTCTTATCTTTTGACTGGTACTTTAGATCATGTTTGGTATATTTCATCGTATAAAATATTTTAAGCCTAATAAATTATTTTATAATTTACATTTTTGGGAAATCATTGCATGGGTGGGTAAATTCTATTCTTTCCATTTCATTTAAGAGTTTATGTGAAACTTCCTGTTACAATACAAATATCTTCAAACTTAGTTGTAAAAGCATGTTCCAAATCATAAACATATTTAATAAACAAATCGGGAGGGTGCTGCAACGCTCCATAAATTTTTTTTTGTAGTGTCGTAAACTTTATAGTACAGTGTGTATCAGCCAAATGGAATAAATTCAATAATAAACAGACGGGGGCGTGTTCGAAAAAACAATCGGACAAGCGTATCGGTATTTTTGGTTGCGCATTTTTTTCAGTAAATACTTTTTATACAAGGTTTGTGTCATGTAATAGTGGCCAACACTAACTTTCCTAATTTAAATGCAACCCCCTGTATATTAGTCAATTTTTGGATTCTTCAGAATATTCTAGATATATTTCATGTACAATGTTCTATACCTGTTTTTAACTATTTTGGGAATATTAGGTGCTTTTAGATGTATTGTGCTTGCATGCTTGCCACTTTCTTGAAAGTTACTTTTTGTGCATATACCTACTAGGGGCAGCCGCGCGAGGGAAATGTTATACAGCTATTCTTCTTACTCTCTCGCACGCTTGTCCGCACAGCCGAGCGGCACGGCTGCCTCTAGTAGGTGTATGCACAAAAAGTAACACGAAAGTGGCAAAGATGCAAAGGCAATAGATGCAGTTAGTACCTGAAAACGCCTAATATTTACGAAACAGTTGAAGATAGGTATAGGACTTTGTACATAAAATATGTCTAGAATGTTTGAAACCAAAAATTAAATAATATACAGGGTGTTATTTAAATTAAGAATGTTGATACTCACGTCACTGACACACCCTGTATAAACAGTTTTAGTTGAAAAAAGGCAATTAAATACCAATCGACATGTCCGAGCATTTTTTTCGAATAACCCCATTTATTGAATTTATTCATTTCTACTATTATTACAAGAATTAACATCTAAAGATTCGCATTGTATCTATAATTTTGACAAGTATCACAATTACTATGCACATTTAGTGCTTTTTTAAAGATATCCAAAAACTGAAACTGAACGAAACTAATGAAACAGCACATAAAACTCAACAAAGCACTAAACGAAACATGTAATCCGGACTAAAAGCTGCCGAGCGGATGACAGTTAAAAGCTTACCCCTCCTAAAAATTTTGGGACTTCGAATATTGTCGCTTCTTATTGAGTTTATATTCTTTGATTCGAAGTCCCAAAATTTTTAGGGGGGGCTAGCTGTTTATCTTCACCCGCCTGGCGCTTTTGGTCCGGGATTACATGTTTCGTTTAGTGCTTTGTTGGGTTTTATGTGCTTTTCATTCGTTTCGTTCAGGTTTGTGGATATCTTTTAAAAAAGCACTAAACGTGCATAGTAATTGTGATATTATAAAATTATAAATCACAATGAATCTTTAGATGTTAATTCTTTGTTAATATACTGTGTGGATCAGCCAAATGGAATAAATTCATTATTATGCTTGGACAATGGACATGTCGATTGGTATTTTTAATTGTGCATTTTTTTAACTAAAACTGTTTATACAGCGTGTGTCATGTGACGATGGATAGTATCAACTTTCTTAATTTAAATGCAACACCCTGTATATTATTCAATTTTGTTTTTTTTCAAGCATTCTAGACATATTTATTAAATGTCCTATACCCATCTTTAACTGTTTCGTAAATATTAAGCGTTTTCAGGTTTACTGCATCTATTGCCTCTCATCTTTTTCCACTTTCGTGAGGGTTACTTTTTGTGCATATACCTACTGAGGGCAGCCTGTGCCCTCGGCTGTGCGGACAAGCGTGCAGAGAGTAAGAAGAATAGTGGTATAAAATTTCTTTCGCGCCTAGTGCTGATTAATTGGCGGAAGGGGTGTACACCGCCGACAAATTAAGAAGAGAAAGGTTATACACCTATTTTGCTTCTCTCTCATACGCTTGTTCCCAAGGCTGCCTCTAGTAGGTATATGCACAAAAGTAACTTTCAAGAAAATGGCAAAGCATGCAAACACAATACATCTAAAAAGCAAATTATGGTAATTGTCTAGGTGTCCCAACCTCGTTTTGACCAAATTTTCATACGGGTTAGCGCGATCACGAATCTGAAAAATATATCCATCATCAAACTTGAAAGTCAAACTAACCTCATTTACACTATATTCCCCTTCTTTTGTACAATCGATTTTTACACTAAAGTGGCACACAATATTTTATAAACCCCTTTTAAAACTTTTTTGTTTATTTTACATTTTTTTTTCATTAAATTACAAGTATCACTTTCAAACGGGGCGGCCATGTTGTATATATTGTATACCTGGTTGCAGAGTTTGAAAGTGAATTTTTCAATTAAATGAAAAATAGGTATAAAATAATTATAAAAACAAATTTTTAAAAAGTGTTTATTAACTATTGCGTTTCAATTTAGTGTAAAAATCAAGAAGACCGTACAAAAAGAAGGAGGAATAGTGTAAATTAGGTTAGTTTGATTTTCAACTTTGATGATGGATATCTCGAAAACGAAACGCTTCCGCCAAAAAGATTTTCATATTCGTGATCAGCACCCAAAAAACCCCGATACCAAATTTGGTCAAAATCGGAGTTGCGTACTTTCTAGACAATTAACACGCCCCTGTTTATTTATTATTGAATTTATTCCATTTGGCTGATATACACTGTATTATAAAGCTCACGGCACTAAAAAACATTCATGGAGGTTGCAGCACCCTCCCGATTTGTTTATTAAATATGTTTATGATTTGGAACATGCTTTTAAAACTAAGTTCGAAGACATTTCTATAAAACAGGAAGTTTCACATAAACTCTTAAATGAAATGGAAAGAATATAATTTACCCATCCATGCAATGATTTCCCAAAAATGTACATTATTAAATAATTTATCAGGCTTAAAATATTTTATACGATGAAATATACCAATCGTGATCTAAAGTACCAGTCAAAAAATAAGAAAACTAAACATTATATCACATATATTATAATCAATTTATAGTCACGGTAACAAGTCGATGTAACTTTCAGATTTTGTCATTTCAATAAACTGTTTGCCTACTTTTTTTTTAAGTCACTATTTTTTATCTCATCTTAAACATTCAAGCTCTAGCCTTGGCATTAAGCCTTTAAAAAACTAAAATTGTTTATTTTAGTGATATTTCGAGCCACCTTGTTTATCAAGTTTTTCCACTCTATTCTTTCCAAAATATCTACTGAATTTTTTTCCAAATCATAAACCTACTTTCAAATTTAATTAATTTAATGGGGAACCCTCTTTTTATTAAAGCATGTGTAATTGTATATTAATATATTCTTACTAAGAAATTTTGTTGTTGTTACCAATATAGGAAATGCTAAATTATATGTTTATGTAATAAAAAATTAAACTACATTGTAATGTTTTTTACAGTAAAAATGAAAGGATATACATTTATAGTAAAGGTAAGTATTTAAGTGTATAGGTACCATTTTACAGAAAAAACATCCCTCCAATGAATTTTTGACCCAGAAACCCATAGAATCACATACCTTAAAATTTTTTCTTTTTCTTTAAAATGAGAGATGTACATCAAGAGTAATTAGCAAAGCAAAAACTGTATACTAATCGTTTTTTTCCAAAATGTTATACTGTCAAATTAAGACGTAAAATGATTACAAAATTTAATTCTGCATAGGTACTCGAAAACCTCAAAAACCATATATTAACACTTACTTATTGTTTTATTACAATTTTGAAATAAAGATTTCTTATAAATATTTTACATCTGTTCACACAAAAATTACATAATATTAATTTTTAAGAAAAATTTCAACATTTAATCCCCTTAAAATCCTTTGCCCAAAACTAATTTTTCAAAAATAATAATAACCAACACTAAAAGTCTGCAAAAAAACTCCTTGAAAGTGACGATTTTCCAGGACTGCAATGTATAGTTATAGATATAATTTTTTTCCCGTTAAAACTGAATTTTTACCGTTGATATTTCTCTCAGTGTACCCCAAGCTGTTTAATTCTCATTCCGTCTTCACGTGACGTCAGAAATTTGTTTCCCATATAACCAATGCTATTGGGAACTTTATGTCGCTTCTTATTGAGGTTTATATTCTTTGCCTCTTTATATTCTTTGGTTGTGAGGTCTGAGACAGACGAGACCAAAAAATTAGTAAAATACATGAGTGTAGCTATGGTCGGGACCTCGGAACTGAAATCATAAATTAAAGAAAAAGGTAAAAAAATCGACCATTTTTGTATTTAAATGTACGTAAAATCCAAAATTTTGAAGCGATTTTAACTTTTGAGGTTGCAACCACAGCCAGTTTAATTTCCTACAAAGTGGCAAAGCGGCATTAAAATTCGTTCAGTAATTTTCCAGCAATCCATGCGCCCAGCGAAAAATATGTGGGTTTTGGGAAACCGCGTTTAAAGTTTTGGAAAAGCATTTGATGACACGAGACGATCGGTCCGATGATCGTGTATTTCGACTATAAAAAATAATTTCCGGGAAAATCGGTTGCGCCTATATATTCTCCATAATATAAGGTATTGAAAAGTACAATAAAATAATATCGATTTTTTAAAACTTCTAAACCAGAAAGCCTCCTTAAGAGGCTCTGTACCAAATTTGAAGTAAATCGACCCACTAAAACTTGAGATATCATGTCAACCGTTCCGAAAAACATAGTTTCGAGAAAAACGCGTTTAAAGTTATGAGTCTCCTTTAATAATTAATTAAATAATTAATTTATTAATAAATAAATATATATTTATTTATCCTTCTACAGGCATATTTTTGAAGGTGTAAACTTTAAAAGTATGCAAAAAAAAGATTTTTTAAAAATTCTAGGCTAGAATACCCCCTTAATATACACATTATCCACCTCCTCCTAGCACTGGCAAAAACCATAATCAAATTTAGGCGAACTACCGAAAATTCTATGGTAATAACCGCGATAGTAATTGGTTTTAAATAACAGAACTTGGTGATAACTTTGCCATAAATTATATAAATAAAACGTCGTAACCAAAGTCAACAATGCCCGCCTAAATGCAGTGGTAAAGACCGATTTATTTTGGTTATAATTGGTTCAACGACTGAATTCGATTCATATTTATATCAAGTAAATTACTTCTATATTTACACCTAAATCAATGCAATTTCAGTCAACTGGTATGGCTAATTAAGATTTCTTCTTCTGGACGTAAATATGGAGTTTACACTTTTTTTATCGAACCAGCATAAATCTATAGTTCGGAATTTTGGGTTATGGTTGACACTTAAACCATAACCCTAATACATATGGACTGCTGATTCCGTACAGCCGAAGTAACCCCAAGAGTGAGAGAGGATGCGATACGAGCCTCACTTATGCTCTCTCACTCTAGGGGGCGCTCATTGCGGGGCTATTTACTTTTCTTGCCTCTCGCCGATTTCGATTTTTTTTTCATATGGGTGCGCTGATCACAAATTACTTAATATCAAACTAATTTAAGCCATCCTAATCCAATTAATTGACTTATATTTAATGAAAGAATTTCTTTGTCGTTCAGTGTTGAGTCTTGACTTGATAGATATACTTAGTTACAGTTGTGGTCATTAATGCCTAGTATACTGAAACCATTCCTATATCAGCTATTTTTTAGTACGTTAACACTTTTTGACAGCGTATTGTTAATGCTTATGCATAGAGTTTGGATTGCTTCTTTCTCAGTTTTACGAAAAATTAACCTACTCATTAATTAGGTAGTATAAGTAATAAATTTCGAACAAAAAATCTTAGTTTATATTTTATAAATTTACCCAATAAAAATATGCATATGATATCATCATTTATATTACAATATACTAATCCATTACTCAGTATATGATAGTATATAGTAGGGGCATACTAGTATATACCTCATATTTACTAGTATATAATTTTATAATAATATATTATATATATATATATATATATATAAAACTAAGTAGTATATATCATATCATTTATAAAAAATATATTATATATATATATATATATATATATATATATATATATATATATATATATATATATATATATATATATATATATATATAACAAGATGGTCTTTTATATCATTTTCTTCTTTATATAAAAGTTTTATAAAGGCGTCCAAAGACCTTTAATATATTTATAAAAGTGTTATTTTATACTAAATAGTTTTTTAAGAATATGGCTTTTAATATAGTTGTAAAACTTTCTTAAAGCTAATTAATATATCTTTTATATACTTGCTTTAACAAGACTTTATAAAAGTGACAACCACAGTTGTTAGAGAGTTTTCAGCGTTTTATCTGCATAATTGCTTTATAAGCTACCATATAAAGTACAAATAAAACCTCAATTGTGCCATTAATTTAAACCTTTTTATAAAACCCTTATGGAGTAATTTGCGTATGTTTATCCCAATGCTTTATAATTAACGCCATTATAAAGGTATTTTTTAAATGATTTGTTGATGTGTGTTTCATACTCATAACTTTCTAAGCAAACATGCTTTATTACTGGAATATTGTAGTTATTTAAAAGGTTTTTTAAGTAGTCAGCAACGAAATAAAATTTCTATAAAGCAGGCATACCCAGCGGTAAGTCATTCGGCTATTTTGTCGTGTGTTTTCTATGCTAAGCTAAACTTATTGAAATTGACAATGACGAGAAACGGGAAAACTAGCTATTAGAATTAGAAAATTAAATCTTAAACGATGACGTGCTTTTAAGAAGTCGGTACACCTACTGAAATTTAAAAAAATATATTTTTTTTTATTTAAGAGATACGAAAATGAGCCAGGATGTTTCAGGTTAGCTATATCTTCTTAAAGCACTTAGTAGCTATATTAAATAATAGGCTACCAAACATTTTACCGGCAGATCCGCGGATACTGCTTAGCACTCCACGCAAAGTATTCGTTGCCGGTCTTTTGGAAGTTTACACGTCAGCCGTATCGGCGATGAGATTGCAGTTCGCACAGGCTATTTTGATAAGAAAAATGTATAATAAATGTTTTAAGACAATTAAGCCGAAACGACAAAAACGTTATATCTACAGAAATAGTTAAAATTATTAGATAAGGAGGTAATGCATGCAATAAATCTTAAAATAAATAAAGGTACATCAAACGTGCAAATAGCCACTAACTGTTTAATAACGCAATAATGTGTTGTAGCACCCTTATAGAGCCAAAAGAGATATAACAACGCGATTAGCGCCCTCTGTACATTATTCGAAGTTCTAGAGGGTTGCACTAATTCTTTTATAAAGCTGTTATAAAGTAAACTTATAAAAAATAGCTTTTTAAAGGCCGTTTAATTGAATATTTCGCAACCATTTCCATTCTGACCAGTTTGCACGTCGCCATTTAATTTTTCTCAGGATGTTAGGGCCGCCATTGTTGCATAAAGCAATTAAATTGCGTATTATTCCTTTCATCTCTAACTAGTTTGTGTTTTAATAATTTTTTCGGGATTAAAGTATGGAAATTTAACATCTAGTAACATTTTAAAGGTTAAAAATAAAAAACGACATAAACAATAAATGTTTGATATAATTTTTTTCAATCCAATTTTTAATTATTTTCAAGGCGCTTTGATAAATATAGAGCTAAAACTATATATTTTATTAGAAAACAATCCATCGCAAGTGAATTTCACATTCTGCATATGCGAAACTTTCCTAAAATCAGTTATTTATTTTAGGTGTAATATATAAAGATATCGAGATCAGTCTGCTTTATTTCCAGTCGTGTTCAATAATATAAAAAGAATCGGCAAGGGCGACAACCATAAAATACCTTTTAAAAAACAATTTTTTTTCCCAAATTTACTTATGCAACTGAAATAAAGTATTTATTCAGCAAATTGCTGTCAACTTGCTACCGGCTAGTGAAAAATGCGCATGTCTGACAAGCTGTTTAATCGAATATGTAGCTATCTAGTGACATTGCTAGAGTATCTATAAAGTACTCATATATCCGTTTTATTACTGATGAATTTTGTACCATAATAAACCTTATTTATAATGGCAAATTATAACGCTTTAATAAATTAGCTGTATAAAGTGCGCCTATTTTGGGTATATAAACACTATGTTAGGTTTGAGAGAACGTTGTATAGAACAAATAATATAATAAAACATTGGGCTGGATAATTTAGTGATGTAGCGGTTCTCTCAGCTTTTAAAAAGCAAGTTGTGTTACTTGGGATATATATAAATATATATACATATATATATATATATATATATATATATATATATATATATATATATATATATATATATATATATATATATATATATATATATATATATATATATATATATATATATATGTATATATATATATATATATATATATTTTTAGTGAAAATTTTTTCTTGGGAATTGGATCCGGGAAAAAAAATGATCTTGTTTTGTGTGATAACTACATTTTAATTTAAATTTTGACGTTTCGGTAGACTTTAACCTTCATCAGAAAAGACAACTAAAAGAGAATAAAAACCGCTTGTTTTAGAATTTAACGATACAAATACAATAACAACTTGGCTTACCTGCAAAGAAGGGTTCATGTCAGTGCATTATCCGCATATTTAAAAACATAAACAAACAGACAACTGCTACGGGACACAATTACTATAAAGAACAAATAACTGAAATATTTATAAGACGAACATGACATGTATGTGTATATGTTTATAAAGCTACTGAAGTCAATACAAATCTATCTGTTGGAATTTTTAGTTCTTTTTTATATTTTTTTGTTTTTTTTTGTAGAATAATTCCTTGTTATCAATAATACCCTTTATGCATCACCGAAATCAAGTTGTATTTTTTGACTAATTAATTATATTATAATAAATTTTACTTAAACCTTTGGTATCTGATTTAGAGTTTACGCTTTTTGGATTTTTCTGAATTTCAATCATTTCATATAGCCCCCTTTTTTTGATGATTTTCCGTACGTAGGATTTTTACGTTTTCATAGTCGAAAGTATGGTTATTATTTGCCATATGATTGGACAAAGCCGTTCTATTTTTTGTTATACTTGTGCCCATTTAACCGATTTTTTAAGAGTTGACTTGTTTGTCCAATGTATACGCCGTTACAATCATTGCATGGGATTTGATACACAATGTTACTCTTTTTTTTGTTTTGGGGATTTTTGCTTTTAAACTACTAAAATTGTTTTTTAAAAGATTAAATCCTTTATGCGCAACTTTAATGTTGTGTTTTTTAAATGTATTATTAAATTTTTTTCTGACAGCCCGGGAATGTAGGGTAGAGAAAGGTAGTTTTGCTTATTTACATTGGTCTTCGGTTGGCATTTATTATAGAACATATGAATGCGTTTTTTTGAAAATTTTATTTATTAAGTCGTTTGGATAATTATTTAGTCTAAGGGCTTGTTTTGCTCTTTGTATAGATTTTTCGCGAAATTCCGGGCTGGATAATTTAATTGCTCGATCAGCGAGGCCAATAATTACCGATTTTTTTTGGGAAATGGGATGCTGTGAGTTAAAATTAAGGTATCTGGAAGACCAGGTTTCTTTTGTATACCATTCTGTCTTTAGAGAATTATTTTTATGGTGAATTGTTAAGTCTAAAAAACTGATTTTATTTTGTTGTTCTGTTTCTATTGTAAATTGAAGTTTATTATGGTATTTATTAAAATGGTTAAGTATATCTTGTGTCATGTGTTTTGGTACTGCTGTAATGCAGTCATCTACATATCTATAAAAAAATGGTACTTGGAAATTTAAATTAGATAATACTTTTTCTTCTAGGTCTTCCATCACGAGTTGTGCTATTACACTAGAAATTGATGCCCCCATGGCACAACCACCAACTAAAAAAAAAAAAAAATATAAAAAAAAGAACTAAAATTCCAACAGATAGATTTGTAATGACTTCAGTAGCTTTATAAACATACAGTAAAGCGCAGACAACTGCGAACATAGGACAATCCTGGAGCATTTTGATTACCTAAAAACGCCGCACGCATTGTTATCGATCAATAATTTTCGGTAAACAAATTCATAAGACGCGCGTCGGCCGGCAAAGCGAACTCAATACGTTTATTCCTGAAATAATTCTTTACATCGAACGCTCGAAGCAAAGTTTTACTGTGTCGATTATTTGGACCAAAAATTTTTTTTTTTTTTAAAAAAATAATAATTAAAAATGGATGTTTACGAACGGAAGAAAAATTAAAAATAAATGGTTCACGGAAAACCTGTTAGGGGAATTAGGGAATTATTTATTAATTTATTTCCAACCAGGCCGACTCCCACGATTTCCACTATTCACCGAGTCATTAAAAACCTTTCTGACATTTGGTTGTTATCTCCAAAAAACATAAACATGATAGTGTCCCAGAAGAAAACAACGAAAGGAAAATGAAGGAAATTATGGTAGTGGCAAGTGTTATTTTAAAAATCCTACAATTTTCATTAATACAATTGCAAAACAGGTTAATTTGAGCAGAAGATCAGTGGGTAGAGGCTGGAAAAATGGATACCGATCCTACAAAGTAAGAAAACCTTGAAATTTTCTTGATGATCATTTTAGACGAATGCAATTTTGTGAAACTGTAATGGAAATGGAAAATAATGATTTTTTTTTTTTGGATCACGAAAATCACAAATTTATGGTTTCCAGGAGAATAGGCTAATAATCTACAAGAATTGCAATTATAAATTGAAAATTCTTTTTAGGATTATTCCCTCAGCATTCTAGCAAATGTCAGAAGGCGTTTTATGACAATCTTGGTTATTGTCTGGCTCAAGAAGGTGGTTTATTTAAGCATCTTCGATAACTTCAAAGAGTTTTTCTTTTTTTATTCTATGAATGCACATTAATTTATTTTTTAAGAATATCTTCACGTTCCATTATTTATTTGAGAAAATTTTTTATTTTATTAGGAAAACTGTTTGGTTCTTAAGACTTAGCAAACGTTGCGGTCCCTGCAACTAATTTTAAATTTATGGTGATAAGAAACCGATCGAAGTCGGTTGATGCTAGCTAGCCCTGCACTTGCCTATAAACACTGCATCCTCTTACTAAAAATAAAAACGTAGTACAGAACTAAACTGGGCAGATAATTCTTCCGAATTTATCACCCACTCCCCACCAGTCCCAACCAAAAATGAACCACGGAGGAAACAGAGGAAATTGAAATACAAGCCACAAAATTATTATTGGTATTTTAGAATTGGGTACATCCAAAATCGCCCAGGAGCTCCAGTTCGCAGTAGGTGCGTTTACTGATACACATAATTCATTTGTTTATAAATATTTCAGTTATTTGTTCTTTGTTTCCCGGATCCAATTCCCAAGAAATAATTTTCACTAAAAATATATAATATTATATATATATATATATATATATATATATATATATATATATAATATATATATATATATATATATATATATATATATATATTAAGATCCAAGAAGCCAAAAAAAAATATATATATATATATATATATATATATATATATATATATATATATATATATATATATATATATATATATATATATATATATATATATATATATATATATATATATATATATATATATATATATATATATATATAACATAACATTCTAAACATAATTTTAATAATAAAAAAAGTTATTTTATTTATCATAATATGAAGATGATTTCAACACAAAGTCACCGCCCCAGAATTGTAAGACTAAAAGGCTTACCCACCGATTAGCGTTTTTTTCTCCAAACAAATATTTGATTGCTGTAAAGGAGTATTTTGGCGACTTACAGGGAAATTATTTTAGTGTGTTGATTTACAAGGGGATTACCTATGTTAAAAAATAAAAATTATATCAAAATTTTAAATTTGTTTTTTCATTGTTCGATCAATAATTTACCAGACCATCCTAGTATTTTGCTTTGTATACCTGTGATATATGGAATTTTCTCTTAACAATGGGCTATGCCAACCAACGCCATACTGAAAGAAATAAAAGGGAGTTAATCTTATCATTTATCCTATGCACCAATTAAAACAAGTAAAATTATAAGGCATTTTATTTAAAAACACTGTTTAAATTATAGGTGTTTCATTAAAAAAATGTTTGTATTTTAGTAACCAAATTATAGAACTACCGTAAAGTAGTTCTCAAGTATTGTCCACTATTTATGCGGAAATATTATACGAATAGCCTGTAAGGTGTTTTAGATGTCTTTGCCGATATATAATTTGATTGTGCGGAGGTAAAGTATCTGTATCATAGAAATTTTACAACAAATTCTTGATATACAGAAGTAAAGTTTTGTTCTACATGTTTAAATACACCATGAATCAAGAAATATTTTTAATATATAATAATAATATTAACCAAAAATAACATTATTCCTAACAGAATTTAAAAAAAAATAATGTTTTATTTTTTTTGTTAGTTTTTAGTTAAATTATTACAAACTACAATTAAAAAGCAAAAAAAATAAAGTAATTTAAGTAACATAAAATTATTTTTTATTTAAGTAATCTAAAATTATTTTTTAAAGTTTATCATATCAACAAAAGTATAATAAAAACTGGATTTCCCACTATTTAAAAAGTAACAGTCGCAACAATAGATAATATTTTACCAGCCAAGATTATTTTTTAGGTATTTAAACCCGGAACCATTCAAAAGCCTGATGTAGAAAAACAAGCTTCTAATATAATATTGATTTTAAAAAATCCTTATTGTAAATTAAAATAATAAGATAAGATAAGGTGGAAATAA
Source organism: Listronotus oregonensis (assembly GCA_019359885.1). Taxonomy (NCBI): domain Eukaryota; kingdom Metazoa; phylum Arthropoda; class Insecta; order Coleoptera; family Curculionidae; genus Listronotus; species Listronotus oregonensis. The sequence continues at coordinate 156,437 of JAHBCN010000110.1, read as the reverse complement.
GAAGCTAGTAACCGAATTACAATTTGAAATAGACACTATCTGGTACTGCATTATCCTGATAAAAAATTACTATTTTTTTTGTAAATCAACGCTACCCTTTTTTATCTAATCAATGTCTTTTTTGGTGCTGGACATCCGGCGTCACTTTACAGTTTAATTACTGTTTGGACTCAGGAGTAAGATCGTCGAACAAAATCAGTCGTGTTTTTATCAAACATACAAAAACAAAAACAAATACTGCGCTCTATGTCCACATCTTATACCATATCATTTACTTTCTAAATAATTAATAAAGTTGTTGCACGTTTAACCTCAGCAGCTCATTTTCTAATATTTAAAACTACAGGAAAAGGATCTCCGTAAACTCTTAAAAGCCTTGAATGCAATTTCTGTGAGTGTTATTGCCTCTTTTACAAAGAATTTAATAAGAGCTCAATAATCATTTTTTAAAATTTTTAAGAATATGACAAAAAACTGCTATTTAAAAATCCCTGTTTAAAGGAGTATGTATCAAAAACACTTGCGCCTTTAAATTTGTATCTATAAAGACGTACCAACTTAACAACAAAAAAAGTTTGTCAGTAGCATCGCTCTCTCTGGTCGAGGATTATTAGACCACTCGTGTATGAATAATATTAACTAAAAACGAAACGGTAAATGTAAAAATAAACATAAATACTAAATATTTTCGTATTGGCCTTTTCAGGGTATACTCAGCGTAAGCACGTCCGCCATGTAAAAAGACGGAAAAATGAAAGTTTCGAGCAATTTTTATAAATATGGCTGGGTAACAAGCATTATCAGCTCTAATATCAGTAAAATATAATAAAAATACCATAGAAGACTAAAATTAAGATCAGTTACGACGAGGGTTGAAGTGCCATGGTCGTCCTCAAGGAGGAAATAAAGCCGAACTAGTTTATAAAGGTTAGGATAATCATAATCTAGATGTCAAGTAGAACTGTATTCTACTTGTTATGGTAATAAGAAGAAGAAATTATAAAAAAGAAAAAATTAGTCTTATGGAGATTCTAGTGACTTTTACCTACGACAAACTTTATTATTTGAGATTATGGCTTGAGGTCTTATATTTATAATTAATTAAATATATTACCTTACCACTAGTTTTTTTACACAACTGATAGAGTCTGGATATTCGGTTGTTGGACTACATTCTCCTTTAAAATAAAGTTAACAAATATATATGTCTTTATTAACATTAACAATTCCTTGAAATCGACCATCACTTCGTCCACACCGCTTCACCCACAAATCGCATTTAGCACATTTGGGACAAATTTTTAAGTGCTTACTTATTTTAATTAGTTTGGGCGCTATTAAAAACATGGCTTTAAAAAATTAATAAAACAATATAGATTCTTCTGAAAGGATTTACTACGCGTATCACTGGGGCATACTTCATAAGAACATTTTGTAGCGCCTTTCCTTATAGATAACATATATTTTAATTAAAATATTTTTATTATATTAAGTATGCACAATTTTTTAAATTAAACTGTTTATAAAAAAATAATTATTATTACTTGTTTTATTGTTAATTCTTTTATAAATAAATGCACTGCTTATATATTTGTAAATAAAGTGCCCGAAAAACATCTCGAAAGGTGGGGAATAGCACAAAAAAATTTCAACTATTACAAGGCCTATTACACGGTCGTAAAAAAACAGTGGCAAAAAAAGCACAAAGCAGTCTTTTGGCAACAGGTCGCCATAAATGACAATACAACAATCACCAACCAATTTCTATTTGATATGGCGAGATTTGGCTGCTAGCTAATACCGAGCGCTTTGGTATCGACACTAATTATTTGGCACATTAAGGCATTTTTCTATGTTTTTTAATTTAATTTTTTCATCGTGCTGTAGATAAATAATGTGCAATGCAGCAAACTCCAGAAGAACTACGGATATGCTCTTACGTGATGGAGAAACTAGATAAAATATTCCACAAGCAAGTTTGCCATATTAGAGCCCCGTCTTTTGCCACTGTAAAACGCTGGTAAAACAAATTTAGTCGTTGGCGCTGTTCGCACACCTACGATTTTTTTTACAACTTTACTAATCAGGTGTTGTTGTGTCACAAAACATTGATACTGTGCAAAAAAGTAATAATGCACGATTGTTATGTGACATAATGTGATTTGTTTTACCAGAACAGCATTTATATAATAAAAATTGCAAGAAGCAACAACGCCTTTAAAGAAACGTAGTATATAACCATTTGTTTGCCAAAAGTCTTCGGTGAAATGAGGAAAACAAACAAGGGCCATCACATCATTCTTTATTCAAACAATGGCAGCAGTCTCGCCTATTAACCGACTATTTGAACATTCAAAAAATCGAAAAAGTAGAATATAATTTCTTTTTATTTCTGGACGTCAACAATAAAACCATGTTTTAGAGGTGTTTCAAGCTAAATTCAAAACATGCTTTAACACGTTTTTCGGTTTTGAACCACTCGTCAAGTCATTTTCAATGGCAAATTAATGTTTTTTTTTTAATTATTATTTTGCTTAAACTATAAATAGTGAGTAAGCATTACCTAGGTGAACTGAATATTATTTTATTATACACTAATATTTGTTCTCCTGAAAACTTGGAAAAAACGCGTTAGTAGCCTTTTCACGGAAAATATCTGTTTGCCATCTTTAATGTATTTGGATGCCTTTTTCTTTTTCTTCTTCCCGTCTAGATTTACTACCGGAGGCAGCGCAGCCTCTTGGGCTTTTTGTACCTATCTCTCATTATCTGTTATACCAATCCTCCCATCAGTCTTGTTCCTTTAACAAGTCTGTATAACTCCGAGACTGGTTGGTTGATATATTCCTGAGGACTCATTTTCGATTGCCCAAATAATGCCTGACTTCTGTGATTCAACGCTTCACATTCGCACAGGATATGGTAGGCTGTTTCTTTCCCCTCGTCGCACATTCTGCAACTTGTGTCCCCATTGTATGAGCCTATCATTATGTAGATGTCCTCTTAGGTTATCGTCCCTGTTAGTTCTTCCCACTTATAAATCCTTTCCATGTTTTATTCTACTGAGGTTCTGTTATTATGCAGATTCGCTTCTTTTTATTAGCACTCCTGTTATTTTCTTTTGCACAGTGCAGTAAAGCATACAATTCCTTTCGAAATACAGAACTGCGTGTTCCTAGTAAAATAGCGAATTGTGAATTTCTCATTTCACTGTACACGTTTTGAAACCATCTGTATACCAGATGGAGATCGAGTTGCTGCCACTCACTTCGATCTGGAATTTTTACCTCGAAGTTTGTGTTAAATAAGTATTGGGGAATCATCTGGTCTGTTCTCACGTCAGTCGACTTTTTATGTCGTTATGTCCCAAACTAGCGTCGTGTAGTAGAAAGTAGCCCATTCTTGTCTCATCTCCCATCACTATGAGGTTAAGTGGTGGAAGGTCCAAGAGCCACTTCATGTCTGCTGTTGGTGGTGGTTGGTGTTTTGATTGCACCTGTTATATCTAAGTAAGCAAGTCTCTGTACCGACAGATGCCTTAAAATTAATTCTAGTGAAAATTAGAAAAACTTTTTAAAACCCTAATATTATTGGCATCCAGTTATCAACTTTATTTGTTTTTTTTTTAATTCTGGCCCTGAACAGTGTTCTGGTGTAACAATAATTAATTCTTTGCATTAAATATTAATATTGCAACAGTAACGTTAACAGTATTCATTCAATAAGGATTCGCATTCCCTAAAGTAAAAAAAAGTATAACATTTTTCAATAAATATTTCAGAAATATTTTGTTTCCACTTATGTTGTGCTATATATTTGCAACAGCATTTTATTTAGTGACGTCAAATTAATAAATTTAATTTTTTCTCTATAGTATTATTTTTTTTATTAGATATTATTTTTATTATTTCATTTGAAAAATAATATAGTTTATGTGCAATATGTTGCAATTTGTTTAAAGGTTAAATAAATAATAGTCGGGTTTATTTGACGTGTTTAAATGCTAAAAGTACCATTTTTACTTATCAGATCCGGAATTTAAGAATCCTTTTATTGTTTTTATGTAAGTGTCTACTCAAGCAGCTATTAAACAACAATAAATAAGTCGCGAGACAAAATGTGGCGCCTTTGGTTTCCAACCAGGATTTTGTGACTACCGTTTTTAGGCATATTTAGGTTAAAAAAATACGGTATACAGATAAAATACCTTGCTAGTCTAGAAATTTTAATTTTTATTATAAAACTATTTGTGTCATTTTAATACCCTTGTTGGACAGCTGCAAATATTTTTAATGCGATTTTGTCTTGGTTATAAGGATATTTATGACACTTACGATTGACTTAGTTTTTTGGTGTTAGAATCTTGCACGGGCTGATTTTTGATGCCCCATGGTCCCATTTAGCCGGAGGTGGTCGCCCGGCCCGAAAGATCGCTAGGCCCAAGCGGCCTAGCGATTTTTCCTAGCCCGATAGACTTCTAACCTAAGTAACTTTCAAAATGATTAGATATGACTTATGTAAATTTTTGTTTTTATGGTTAAGGTATACAAACAACAAACTTAACTCTTGATCTTTTTACTGTTCCATGCTTTATTAAGAGCTTAGGCGTCCTCTCGCACATATCTGTGTAGCGTACCAACTGCTTTTACACAGATATGCGGGACCAACGGCTTAATGTGCCTTCCGAAGCAAATGTAAGAGGCTTTACCAGGCACAATACTACACAGTAGTTTGCCATTGACTTCTGTGAGGTGACGAACTATGAAAAAGTCCAATGGACAATGCGGGAATCGAACCCGGGTCTCCACGGTGAGGACTCGATTTCAATTTCAAAAACATTTATTATTTCCAATAGTAATACATCGTACATCTACAATACATTTGTATCAAGAATTCTTGGCACAGACAGGACTGTCAGCCGCTGCCAAGACACAGACCTGGCCAAGGCACAGGCGCGCAGGTTGTGGCGCATGGAGCAGATTGTACAGTTGCTATTGGGGGGAGGATAGCACTGTCCCAGACGACCTTTACAATGCGTTAACACTTAGCTTTCTATTGTGAAAAGGTTTGGTGCATGTATGTATGTGAGCATTTAATTTTACGATTTGTTTTTAGGGGAAAATTTGCATCAAAAAACCCCTTGATCCTTTCAGGTACAGCGTAGATAAAGAAAATAGATTTGTTTTAAATGTCTGTAGTTGTTAAAATAGTTTTATGCATTCATTCTTCTTTCATTCTTCTCACCCATGCTCTCACGCTTTCGTGCTCTTTTTCGTTTGCAGTCATACCTTAGTTAAAATGGTGGAGACTTATGGAGGAAATGGGATTTGGTAGAGGGAAGTCTGTGATATATAGGTTTGTGGACGGGATTGTCATTTCGTCTGGTTCTTGTTAGGTTTTGCGTAATGGGACTAGCGTGTGGTTTTGTTAGAAAGAATTTTTCGGATATAGTCAGGAGGTGTTCAAGGATGATTGGGGTGTTTGTCACCTCATGCATGTCATTGATCCTGGCATATATGCCACCACCGGTGACTGCACGAAGGACGTTGTTTTGGAATCGTTGGAGTCTGCTTATTTGTGTGTTAGAGACGCAGAACCAGACGGGAGCGGCGTATGTGATTACAGGTTTAAGGATTGAGTTATACAGGAGGAGTTTATTGGTGGGGAATAGCGCTTGCTGTGACATGAATGCCTTACGCAACGCGTGATTTATATGTGCCCCGAAGCGTAATCTGGAGTCAATAACCACTCCTAGATACTTGATCTGTCGAGCAGGCAGCACTGGGGTGTCGTCTATTTGTATTGGTATGGGTAGCCTATTGCTAGTAAATTTACGCGTTGCAATAAGGCACTCGCACTTGTTTTTGTTAATTTCCATCTTCCACTTTTGATAGTGGGAGATTAGGGAGCGGAGATGGTATTGGATGTGTGTCCTGGCGACTATTGCCGAGAACGAGCTGGCGTATACCAGCGCGTCGTCAGCAAATAGGGCCAGGTTGGTTGACGGATATTTGGGGATGTCGGAGAGGTATAAGTTAAAAATCTTAGGACTTAAAATTGAGCCCTGAGGGATTTTTAAATTGATTCGTTTGGAAGTAGAGATGGAATCGCCAACTCTCACTGAGAATGTGCGGTTAGATATGTAGGAATGCACTAGTGTTGTTATATAAGTGGGGAGATTATGGATGTAAAGCTTTCATATGAGGCCGTTATGCCAGCCAGTCTTTATGGTGAAAGGCTGGTACGCTGCCACTACACCAGCTCGACCACTAAACTCACTGACTTAAAATTCTGGACAACCAAAATTTAGATCAAATTTAATGTATGATAACTTTTTCTTCCATAGTCCGATTTCAATGTTTTTTTTTAATGTGGATAATTGTTTCGGTTTTAATTAATTTTGTTCAGTTTTTAAAAATACAGTTTACATGTTAAAATATACAAAAACATAAAAAAACTATTTTTTTTAGTTTGTAACACTTTGTAGAGTAATTTTGCAATGTAAACTTCACTTGATATGCTTTCTTGCAGAGTTTGGTTCATTTATAACATTTTGGTCTTTTATTCTTCTCAGTATCTTTATTGTTTTAGGAGATAAACATTTTTAAAATAAACATTACACTTTTCGCAACAATAATTGAAAATACTATTGAGTTTTTTTAAATGTTTAAGTTTCCTTGAAGAGGTGTTCTGCATTTGTCAAACAGTTTTATCTTACATTTCGAGCATTTAAAACGTTTTGTAAGTGAATGTCAAATTTATTTTTTATTTCACGATGTCCTTGTGATCCCAAAATTCAGCTAGAGCCTTTTCTCTTTATGATGTTGGTTATTCCTATAGAAAGGTGGCGGCTATGCTGGGTTTTACAAAATCTAGCGTGGAAAGAGCCGTTGCAAAGACCTAGCGATCAGTATAAAATTTAAATACTCTCACATACTAAATGCTAATTTTTGTCACCATGAGTGCTAGTGCATAATCACAAGGTCACGCAGGTTTTCTATAGAACTAGAGCTGGGACGGATCCTTCAAAAATGGAATCGATTGACGGATTCGGATCACGGATTCTTTTTTTAAGGAAAAAAGGAATTGAATCCAAGGAATCGATTCCTTTTTATCGGATCATAAAAATTTTAGCCTCATTTTATAGTGAGGTAACTCTTAGCCAAATTAGTTTTTGGTAAATATTCTTCAAATTTGAATATGTTATTTCTGAGATCAACATGAATCCACCTTTAAATGGAACATTTTTTCGAACTGTATTTCAAAACTTGCGATGCTACATTGTTACAAGGTTTCTAAATGTGATTTTTGAGAGAACCTTAAGCAACTTAATAATGGGACATCTTATTGTAATTTTTACAGGAAGTTTTACAAGTACCGTTTAATAATTTCTTTGCTTGCAAAATATAAAAATGTATTAAAATTTTAAATTCATTTTTGGACGACACCCTGAATATATAAAGCCCTTAGCGTTATCTTAAGGATAACAAAATTATGAAGTTTGAGCAATCAGAACTTTTAACATAAATGCAAGTAAAATTTTTGCCCGTTTTTGGATACCACACTCTATGGTTACAAAAAAAAAAGTTTTATTTAATTGTTGTTTCTCCGGACCTTAAAAACAACATATTTTAGTTAAAAATTACATGTTACAAAATCTTAATAGGCGGATGTTTTAAAATTATTTATCCTAATTTCCGAAAATCCATGTGATGCTGTTCAAAATTTGAAAGTTTTAAATGGCGGATTTTGGCCCTTTTACACTAGTTTGCCTTAGATTCTTAATATAATGATTTTAGGAGGGCTAACTAAAAATTTGGAAATTAACACGTTGACTGCGTTAAATGCCCCGGCGATATGTAAGCGTTTCCCGAAGAGACGGGAGTGATTTTTATCAATCCATGATGCAAGTGGGGTATGCCGTAAATTCGTTATTTTTCAACTGATTTCAATTTTATAAATAGCTTTCGGATTCTTATAACTACTAGATTTATTTAGAGCTTAAACTTTTTTACATATCCCCGGGAACTAATACGCTAATAACTTCTGTGCTGAACATATTCCCGGCGTCCTGTATTGACAATTGAGTGTTCGCTCTGTAAATATGCATATATAAATATATGGTTTCTGAGACAAAGCAGGGTATTATCAAAGATAATACTACTATGGATAAGATAAACCATTCAATGTTATTTTTTTGATACCCCTAATGGACTTTGGCTAACGCGAGCCGATGTCCATCGAGAGATTTTCGCGCTAGGCATTTCAATCCTTGAACGAAAGTTAAACAGTGTTGCCGGCAGGCCTTTATTATTGGCGTGATGAAACGCGACTAGAAAATACACAACCCGTTTAGCCGCCCGCTTTCACTACTTCGTATTCCGAATAAGGTACAAGCGACAGACATTGGCAACATGCACATGGTTTCGTACCTCGTTTCGCTGGGGCAGGGGTTACCGACTTAATTTTATTCGCCTTTACGGAAGCATTGATATCTCCGAACTGATTCAGAGCGCCCCATTTAAATGAACCATATATCCGTAGTAGTATTATCTTTGTCGATTATGGAATTCAGAACGCAGCTAGCTAAAGACCTAGTTGTGGTACAAGCGGAGGACCCAACCCCACCAATTCCATCAAAAAAAGGCAGCACACTTTCTTAAAACCTGAAGGTCCAGGAAGAACGAAATGAAAACCATGTACTGGGTGTTACAAGAAACTGCGAATAACTATGACGAGTCGCGAAGCTGATAAAAAAGGTAGACGTATAATAAGCTATTGTGACGAATGTCCAAACAAGCCGGGATATTGCCTTCAATGTTTCTATGAAACACACAACTTAAATACTTTCTTCTGGTATTTTATTTCATTTCGAATATTGTGACTACCACAGAACAAAGTTTTATTTTCAATATTTATTTTTATTTCGACAAAAAAATCGTCGAATTGTTCAACAATTTTTCTGAGATGGCGGCAAAGTACACGTGTTTTTGAGTGCAACAATCTTCAAAAACAACCCCTTAATTACCACCCTAATTAAATTGAGTCGTAGCTCTTTTTCAATTCTCTCTCTTTATGTATCATAAATACATTTAAAAATTTTAACTGATTTAAATTCCTTAATTTAAAAAAAATGCAGCTGCAAGTGAAAATCAAATTTCAGAATTTTAATAAAAATTACTTTTTTTTAAATAACTTAAAACCTAAGGAAGATACGTAAAAATTACAAAAATTTTACTTATTTTTTAATTTACTGTATGACGGAAATTTAGTGAGATATAAACGTTTAAAACGCGTGTGTATAGACGAGCACTACCTTCTTTCAGCCCTTTAGACTCACTCCTTTAAAAAAGTAAAGGTTTTAAACAATTTTAATATATAGCACTTATAGCTCTTAAAAAAAACCAACAAAATGGCTTTTTAAAGAACTTTTTATCACAAAAACTGAAGGAGTTATGCTTTAAAACCAATTTTTTGGGGCATTCTAAAAGCCCAAATACATTTTTTTTGTAAATATCTTTTTATTTTAATACATTTTTTAATATAATTGTACGTATTTTTTCTGTTTTAACCATTAAACATATTTTTTTCATTAATCCATAATATGGGTTATTTTTAAGTGTTGAATTACTTCAGCTTATATTTCAAAGATTATACATTTATTACTTAACTTATTTGAGCCAAGTTTTACTTGATTTAAGCTTAAATATGAAAGTGGAGTAAGTTTTGAAGGTTTTAGTAATAAGGGGTAGTTTTCACTTCCTAAAAAATAAAAAAGCGCTAATTTGCATGATGCACTCTTTAAGGGTGAGTCGAACTTAATTCCAACTTTTTATGCGATTCGATGCATTTTTTTTAAAAATCCGCAGTTTTGTACATTTTTGCTTTGTAATATTGTAAGGGGTGGATTTTTGAGGATTAAAAAATTAAATTAGTAATACTTTTGAGCAGTCGTATTTTTTAATTACCACTCTGTGACAATATGTTAATTTTCTAGGGTAAATAATTGTTTTGGGATGATTTTCAAGGGTTGAAATATATTAAATAATGTTTCAAACAATTTAATACTTATTTTTTAACATATTTGAGCCTAATTTCATATAAAGATAGTTTGAAGGTTTTTGCAATAAGAGGTAGTTTTTACCTCTAAATAAATAAAAAGCGTCTTTTAGCATAATGAAGATTTTAAAGGAAAAGGTAAGTTAAGCTTAATCCCAAATTTTCATGCAAACACTGTGACAATATATAAGGTTCTTATGGTAAATAAAAAAAATCATAATAAGGCTTGATTTTTAAGGGCTGAAATATTTCAAATAATGTTTTAAAGAAACAAAATACTACTTTCAACCTATTTGAGTCAAATTTTACTCAACTCAAAGCTTTAATGTATAGCTTTATAGGTTTTAGCAATAAAGGGTAGTTTTCACCCGTAAAAACAAAAATCGCCCATCGGCATGATATAGGATTTCTAAAAGAGGAAGGTTCAGTTAAACGCGACTCTTATTCTGACCCCCTCTCTGAATCCGCCATTGATGCCACATAATATTTATGTATTAGATTTTTCTCTTTTACCTGTATATTTTTTGAGAAAATACGGAATACCAAATGGCGTGTCCAAGAATTTTTCCAAAAACAGGAATTTTTAAGATTTTTAATTAACGGTACTTTTTATAAGTTAGGGATATTCTCTTTTCGTGTATGATTGCAAGATTACTGCCTTTATTAGTGGAATTAAACTATAAACCCGTTTTTTTTAACAAATACCTTTTAGCAAAGATAATATTATTTTGTTGATAATATTTGTATAGAATAATTTATGTACCTTTATTATTATAATGATATAAAAGGTCCGTGTGTATAATGGGAAAACAAAAAACCATACTTATAATATAAAAATTTTAAGAAATATTTTGCACACGTATACTTGAAAAAGACAAACAAATAAGTGCATTCCAGTTTGTCAAAAGTAAGACATTTTTTATAAGTTAAGTTTTAAGTACACCTACTTAGGTAGCCACTTTTATCTTATTTATTAAAAAGTGTTTTTGCCTAGAAAAATCTACTAATTGTAAATGCTCTTAATTAGTAGCAATAAGTCAACGAATGAACTCAAAATATTTTTATATCCGATTATTTATGATAGGATTTTTGTCGAAGATGAGTAGGTAATAAAACACAACATTTTTTTATCTGCCAGCACAAAACTATACTATTTTCAAGACAATGTTTGAATCTTGTCCAACCTTTGAATTTTCTCAAACATTAACATAACACTTAATTGACCATCGATGCAAAAAAGTAATATTTTTTTTAATAAAGTTAAAAGCAGACTTCGTATTTTTTTGTCAAATTAGATTCCATTCAAAATTCCAGTTATAGAAGATGCCATTCACCAGAAATGGAAACAGTATTCAAGATAGGGTCTGATTTAAGATAAATACACATATCACTGATTAGTGTAGGAGAAATACTTTTGGTTTGAAAAAAAAATTCGAGCTTCCTCGAAGCTGCTTTGGCTGTGGATATATGATTGTGCCAATTAAAATCGTTCTTGAAAGCAACACCCACAAAGTTAAATGATTCTTTATTCTGCAGAACTTGATCACTCATAGGTAAAGGATTAGTAGGTACTGGTAGTTTTTTATTGCGACAACAAAAATGATTGTGTGCTTAAGGTATTGAAATGCATAAGATATTTGGTGTAAAATTAATTGGATAATGCCTGGTCGCAGTGTAAAAATTGCCGTAACTGGAGTGAAAAAATAAAACATTAAAATATACAAAGGGGCTGTGGGCTGTGTGCACGTTGTGGAATAAGTAAAGAGAAAAAAAAATGGTACTAACAAATTGGAGTACAGAGTGCTTTTTAAGAGTGTCTTAACGTTTTTGGCTCTCTGGGAACAAAACCCCAATTTTTATAGAACAACTTTTTAAAATGTTTTTTTTTTATAGAAGATATACCAGTATTGTTTATATTTTAAATGGATTTTTACTTCAATTGTGTAACATATATTTATAGAAGTTTTGGAGACTGTTTTTTTTGTGCCCCATTTAAACAAAATGCACTGAGAATAGCTTTTTAGCAGAGAGTGCACTGAACGGATTGTGAAATATATAGTTTTGTACAATAATAAGCACTTGTTTCTCCTTCTGTTTAAAAAATACAATAGCTAATGTTTATTGACTTGAACCTCCTTTACGGCTTAATTTCTTTCTTGTTTTTCTTTAGAATAAACGTTTGTGTGAAATAAAATGCCTAAAATTGAATCCTTCAGTCATGTTTTTTTTTAACTAAAGATCAGTTAAAAAATATGCATTTAAGACTTTAACTATTGATCTCCCTAGAAGATTGACCACCAGCCGCCACTGATAGTTATATACCTTGTTCCCTTACATCATGACCCTTACCCAACTAAGTTAACCTTCCTTTGTAAAAATATGTTTTTCATTATGCTATTTTTGAAGTTTTAACAACTTATTGACATCGACTAAGTTATCGATCCCACCGCTGTCTTCGCACGTCGATTCATGGTTGGGCCCAGTAGGATCTTTTGCGCTGGAGTTGCCGGTTATCGGCAACTCCAATCGCTAGCTTATGGGACGGGATCCAAAGGTGCCCCTGAAGTCGCCTGTTTCACGGGAAAGGGCCAATTTACCCGAACAAGCAGGTGCTTAGGAAGGGATCCCTGAATTCAAACAGAAGGCGGACAGAACCACTTTTATAGAGAAAAGGGTTTCCTGGCTTGAAACAAAAAGCAGATAGAACCGTTTTCATAGGGAAAGGCCGAAGATACAGCCTCAAAAAGAACATCTGGTTCCTGTAACAAGGACTTGGTAGCTACTTAGGTCACTACACCGGGAGAGGAGGGCATGACGGATCTAATTGCTCGTCATACTTTCCAGGAGACAGGGACCCAAAAATACATATTGTGCTCGTGTCCGGTAGCGGCACGAGTAAAGGGAGATGAAAGAGCTCTCTTCCAGTTTGATATCGCAGCAGTAAAAATCTGATCCTATTGGGAGGAGTATAAAAAGGTGTGAGCCACAATAGACCGAGCGGTCGCGGTGGATGGCGTAAAAGGTCTACTCACTTTAAACCTATACCTAAAGTCCAAAATTTCTGTCAGTGACTCATTTAATACCGTCCACCCAACCGACGAAGCGGCTGAATAAAAATCTAACACTAGTAAATGGTTTTTAAGCCTATGAAATACTTTTCCGCTCAAATAATAGTGAACCGGCCAAAAGTTTCATCCCCACGTTGTTACAATTCGCGAGAATAAGTTACAAGCCAGCGATCGCATTTAAAATAGCACGAATATGTATTGAAATTATTGTTATCGAGAAGACAATAAATGTGGCAACACACATCCCTTAGTTTACAACTTGAACAGACTCGAAAATAAGCGTATCGACAGGGTTTTCGTGCTGTTCGATGATTTTATTTAGTTATTATTGATTATGGACAGATTTTGTAAGTTTAAATTTTAATTGCTTTACAGGGTATTTTCTAAATATTGTAATTTTCTAGTTTTCGTAGTATATAGATATTATTATGGGCCAATTTTATTATAGTTTATCTTATTTAGTGTATATAATTGTATATAAAGATTTAGTGTTGTTAAGTACTTTTAATTCGGTAAACTATGAATATTAAACAACCTTCAACTAGTAATTCGCCTACAAAAAAAAACAGTTAACGTTCAAAGAACGAATAATGGTTAAAAATGTTTAAAATGGGATTTGGGAACGAAATCCTGAACTTTGAATGCTGCAGAGATATGTGCAACTTTAACAAAAGTTTTTTCGCGCACGGTATTCAGAGTTTTAAAAGGCAAATAAACAATATTAGTAATTATTCGGATAACTGGAAAATGCGCTTTTTTCGCTATTTTTTGCACACTTTCTACTTTCCGATTGTTAAACATGAATTAGAAGTTGTTTTTTTTAATTACATTTTACGACATATTCCTTTAAATTCTGTCATTTACACAAAAACATATTTAAAAAACTCATACTATTCTAATATTTAAAAAAAAGCACCTAAAAAGTACGGAAAAAAACCTTAATTTTCAATAAAAAGTAGGTAAAACGTTTAAGTCCGAATTTAACTCGAAATTCTAAAAATGTTGACCTGTTGCCAAGTTGTAAAAGTTTTCTTATTGATAAGGTATGCGGACCTTGCTTCGCTCGGCTCGCGATGTTTGAACAAAAATATCCACTAAATATGGAACTCAAAAGACTCGAAATAGTTATTAACGTCTACAAGTTGATGATTTCAGGGCTTTCGTGTTCCTTATATAGTGGATATTTTTGATAAAGCAATGCGTGCAAATATCATATTTAATATTGAATTTGCAAGATCGGTGGTGAATTGGCAAGTCGATGTAACTTGGATAGTCTATCATTCTGTTTTTACGTCTTTTTTAATGTTTAGACTGAAATTTTATTATTTTTTTCATGTAGCAAAATAAAATTGGAGAAGGTAAAATAAAAGTAAAAAATGTATTTTTTTTTGAAAAACTATGAGAAATCGCCAGAAATCTCAAATTTGTGTTCTATGACCTCAAAATAGGAGGTGTAAAAAATTTTGCAAAAAATATTGGCAATTTTCATTAATCCGGATAATAACCAAAATAATATAGACTTGTTATCAATTTAAAAGTTGATGAAAATGAACTTTTATTTGTAAAAAATATTTTCATGTTTTGACAAAATTTTATCATTTATTTTCTGAAATGCACACGCCACTGGAATTGATTCCCCCCTGACGCCGCACAAGCCAGGGCACTCTAAAGGCGAGCGATGCGTCATTGACAGAAATTTTGGACTTGAGGTTATAACCTAAGTTATGGATGGCCCATGTACTCGCAAAATTTTAGGAATGAGTTGTGAATCAGTCTGTATATTCTCACAGTTTTTCTTTTGTGTATTTTTAATGGTAAACTAATCTGGTATTGGGAGTTATCTGCAGTATTTGGCACTTACTGTTTTTTTTTCCACTTTATTTTAGTTTTCCTATAAGCCTTTGATTTTTTAACTAACAATTTTTTTACTAAATTAAAACAGACCTTATGGGTTCAAAATAATAATTTTTATCATGTTTTTTTATGTATAAAATTGATAAAAATAATTCTTCAGATAAAAAATGATTTTTAAATGTCAATGCTTTTATATAAATTTTTACTTCTTGCAACTAGTCAATTTTTATATGTAAAACACCTTTTTCCAGTCTACTGTGGCGTAATCTTATGGGTTCCAGCGTAAATATTTTAAATAAAAAATTCGGCATGTGCTTAATCGTCAAATAAGGAGCCAATCCATCCTCTCAATTATAAATAATCTTACAAACAATGATTGTTTAGTAACATTTTAGTTAAGAAAAAGTGTTATGATTCAGGTTTAATTTGTATCTTTAATTTTATTTTTTTTTTGGCTTGTTGTAAATATTGTCAAACCTTGAATAAGTAAATATAAAATTTAAATTAAATGATAATATTTATACTGTGATAACAAAATAAGATTAATAATTTAAATATTGTTTTAGGTTTGTTACGTATATATAGTAAAACTTAGATCCGGAATCCTAAAATTAAAAATGGTAAATACTAATAAAAAATTTAACTGCAATTGTAGATATGTTCTGTATTGTTATGACGGATTCATTTATAAAAAAGTCCTCGTTGGGTACACGCCAAAAGAAACAATAGGACCGCATTGGTCCGAGTTCTGTGGTATGGAGACTGAACCTGGTCAGTCCTATTGACCCCTTTGAACCAGCAGGACAACCTTCAAAAAGCCCCAAAAATACTAAATAATTATCTACGTGTCATATATATATATATATATATATATATATATATATATATATATATATATATATATATATATATATATATATATATATATATATATATATATTTAAATTTATATAAAATTTAAAATTTATTAATATATTTATGGAAAATAAATTTTATCAATTTTTTTATATACTTTGCATAGTGATAGTTCTAAACACGCTGATCAAAGGTCTTCCAGGGCACAAAACCCGAAAACGCCCCCGTTATATAATATATATATATATATATATATATATATATATATATATATATATATATATATATATATATATATATATATATATATATATATATATATATATATATATATATATATATAAAAAAAAAAAAAAATTTTTTTTTTTTATATATTATATTTATGTCCACGGATAAGGTGTTGAAGAGAGAAAACTTTTTATTTTTGATTTTATCGAAAAAAGCTACTCTTGATAAAAAATTTTGCTACTTCTAAAAATAAGATTGGGATAGAAACATTTAACATATTTTATACGGGTGTTCAGAAAATTAAAAAAACTTAAAATGATACAAGAGTAAAGTGCATTTATTCGAGAAGATATGGAAATAAGTCACTAGGAAAAGTTGTTCAAAATTAAGAGGCAGTCTCTAATGCCAATTTTCAAAAAAATCGGCCTACTTTTATTTATTTGTGATTAAATTTATTTTAATATCGTGGCATTTATTAGAGGTGTACGATAAACAATTTGTTTTAATCGGCCCCATAAGAAAAAATCCATTATAGTTAAATCTGGACTCCTAGGAGGCCACTGGACTGGTCCTTGTCTCCCAATTTGGAATTAGTAAATTGATATTAAAATAATGTTCATCACAGATTAATAAAAGCAGGCCGATTTTGTCGAAAATTGGTACTAAGGAACTATCCTTTACTTTTGAACAACTTTTCTTAGTAACTTATTTCCATATCTTCTCAAATAAATTCACTTTACTCTTGAACCATTTAAAGTTTTCTCAATTTTCTGAATACCGCCTATAAAATTTGTTAAAATGTTTCTATCCCAATCTTACTCTAAAAGTGGCAAAGTTTTTTATTCAAAATAACTTTTTAAAAAAAAATTAAAAATAAAGAGTTTTTTCTATTCAACACCTTTTTCGTGGACATACTTATGTCCACGGAAAAGGTATTGAATAGGAAAAACTTCTTAATTTTTTAATTTTATCCAAAAAAGCTACTTGTGGTAAAAAATTTTGCTACCTCTTAGAGTAAGATTGGGATAGAAACATTTAACATATTTTATAACGCGGTGTTCAGAAAATTGAAAAAACTTTAAATGGTATACAAGAGTAAAGTTTATTTATTTGCAAAAGATATGAAAATTAGTTACTAGAAAGTTGTTTAAAAGTAAAAGGTTGTCTCTAATACCAATATTCAAAAAAATCGGCCTACTTTTATTTATTTGTGAATAAATTTGATATAATATCAATTAACTAATTTCAAATTAACCATACACAAGTTGTAAGTTTATTTATTTTAATATCAATTAACTAATTCAAAATTAACAATGCACAAGTTGTAAGTTTATTTATTTTAATATTAATTAACTAATTCCAATATAACAATGCACAAGTTGTAAGTTTATTTACTCAAACACACTACCACCCTTTGGGCACATGCCTCTAAACGAACAAATAATTGATCAAAACTGTTTCTAACCTCATGTAAAGATATTGAAGCAACGGCATCTCTAATCGCATCCTTTAATTGATTAGTAGTGGCATTTATTAGAGGTGTACGATAAACAATTTGTTTCAATCGGCCCCATAAGAAAAAATCCATTAATGTTAAATCTGGACTTCTAGGAGGCCACTAAACTCATCCTTGTCTCCCAATCCAGTAGTCTGGAAACGTATGGTCTAACCATTGTCTAACCGTTGCCGCATAATGTGCTGGGCATCCATCTTGTTGGAAATAAAATGAACAACGGTAGTCTAATGGAAGATTGTCTAATTCACCGTCAAGAAAATTTCTTAACATAGCTATGTAACTATTCGCATTACAAGTGTTGTCAAAGAAGAATGGCCCTATTATTCCGTAATAAGAAATGGCGCACCACACATTTACTTTGACACAGTACTGACGCCTCCGTGGTATTCGAAAATGCGGATTAGAGTCACTCCAATATCGTGCATGTTGCGAAGCCACAACACCATTGGTCGAAAAAGTTGATTCATCAGAAAACATTATTTTCTTATGAAAATCTCTTTCCATACTGCCAACCCACAAACAGAAATCCAAACGTTTTGCCTCATCGCCGATTTCCAAAACATGATTAAAAACTGGCTTGTATGGATGTATCTTGTTGTGTTTTAATATCTCCTGAATATGCGACTTTTTAACAAATTGGAGATTTTTAGCTCTTTTTCTTAATGATAATGTCGGGTGTTCCTCTACTGAATGTAATACCAACAAAGTGCTTGCATCATTTTCATCGTATCTCTTTTTTCTTTAGGTATTCGCAACAATGAGCCAGTGCTTAAAAACTTCAAAATTATTTTACGGCAACTATTCTCAGAAACGGACACATTGGGGAATTTTTCATTAAATTCCTGAATAACTCGACGATAACATTTTTCACCTTTCCCATAGCATTGCACCAAGTAAATTTTTGCTGTAAAGTAAGCATTTTAAGCTGACAATACTATGGCTAATGAATTATAAAAGCGAAGTGTCAATAAAGCTTGTCACTATCAACGCCTACTAGTACAAAAATTTGGAATTAGTTAATTTATAATGAAATCTTAATCACAAATAAATAAAAGTAGGCCAATTTTTCGAAAATTGGTATTAGAGACTGCCTCTTAATTTTGAACAACTTTTCCTAGTGACTTATTTCCATATCTTCTCAAATAAATGCACTTTACTCTTGTATCATTTTAAGTTTTTTTAATTTTCTGAACACCCCGTATAAAATATGTTAAATGTTTCTATCCCAATCTTATTTTTAGAAGTAGCAAAATTTTTTATCAAGAGTAGCTTTTTCGATAAAATCAAAAATAAAAAAGTTTTCTCTCTTCAACACCTTATCCGTGGACATACTGTATATATATATATATATATATATATATATATATATATATATATATATATATATATATATATATATATATATATATATATATATATATATATATATATATATAAAAAAAACAGGGTGTCCGAAAAATAAAATACGTGTTTAACGTATAATGACAGACTCCGGACGTCAAAATAAGTCGATTTTAGTTAACTTACCTATATCCAAAATTGCTTCAATTATCTTGCAGAGAGCGTCAAAGTTAAAAAAAGGTTTTTTTTTTTTAATTTTTGTAAAAACGTGCGATAGACCTTAATCATTTTTGGTGATGAGTCTTGGGTTATAAAATGACGTTTACTGTTGGGATAGTTATCGACTGTAGTTAACCTAAAGTATTATAAACGTAAAGTCATATATAGGTACTGACAAATCAGATACTCGTTTTCAGTAAAACAATGTATTTGAAAGAATATTCTTTTTGTGCAAAATTTTGCTAGAATGAGTGGTTATGCCAGAAAAAATAATTTTTAATTACCTGCTCGAGCAAGATATTTTATTATTAATTAGAAAAACTCGATAAAAACAAAACACTAATTAAACAAATCTTAAAAATTAACTTGAATTTTATTTAATGTCCCGGGATTATTAAGATGGTTGCTTGCATTTAAAATTCGTTGCCATAATTTTTTGTTCATGTCTACAAAAGTCTTATAAATATTGCTTAAAAAAAATCACATTTTATGTTTTTTTTTTTTTTTAATCTACCTTTGAGGGTATTGGTCATGAAGGTATCGTCGAACAGCCACGGAAAAATGAGGTGGCGCTCCATAATGCATATACCATAGTCCATACCGCATTATAAGGAGCAAATATTCCAGAAGAATTTTGCAAAAAAAAATATAAAAGACACTTCACAGTGATCTAGTGAACTCAACCCGCCAAAAACTATACAGAATGTTAAAAAAAAACTAATTTTACTGCACAGTAGGACTTTAGGTGCTTAAGGATTTTTAACAACGAATTTTTACTATAAATATTCATTTTATATTACTTAGAGTTAAGTTAAAAATACTTAGTTTTAAGTTCTTAAACTCTGTAAATAAGCTTTTAGATTTAATGTAAACCTGATAAAGACAGGCTTGTCCAAAACTTTTTAATTGCCTTTCCTTCAATTTTAAAATACTTCTTGGTCATAGTTTAGAATGTCTGAACAAAACAAAACCCCTGTTGCGCAAAATTCAACATCTGAAGCATCATTTGCTTACTTAAAAAAACATTTTTTGATACAATGTCACTTCCTGGCACATCACCTTTTAATAACTATTTATCTAAACGCATTTCTAGGGCGTCCCAGTTCACCGAGTGGAAGGCGGGACTTCCCCTGATCCGCAAGGATAAGGACTCAATAAGAAGCCACACTAGACCATGACCTTTATAAAATTAATGTTTCAGATTATGGAGTAATTGATAACTTCGGATCTAAACATAATAAGATCGCCATACCTTATAAAAATCCAAGTCGGGATAAGGCCTTTACTTTATAAAGGGCAAGTTTTTAATTGCATCGATGGATCCAGCGCATTAAGCACTAATTCATCAAACCGTTTTTAAACTACCGCTGGAGAGTCCGATGGATTCCATTAAAGCGTTATTATAAAATACTTGAGCAAAAAAATATAAATAAATACGGAAGAGAAACACAACAATCAGCTGAGCATTGACAGTTGCAGAACAAATAGCGAGCTTTTTTAAACATTTCGTTTTAATTTGTTCCATCAGAACTCCTCATGACGTCATTTGACGTTCAGCGCATAAATTCAGCGTACTTTTTACCGATGGAATAAAGAACTTGCCCAAACCTTTCCAAAAGATCCTTTTAAGTCAAACGCAGAGTTTATAAACCTGAGTTAGAAAAACCTGATTTTTCTCAATTGAACATTTTACCACCGCCAAATAATAGAGAACGTCAGCAATAAGTTATAAATGAGGGATCACCGAAAAATAATTTATATTTATTTTATGCTTCCGTCTTTTAAAAGTTAATAATAATTTCCTATTTTAAACACAATTTAAATTATAATAGAAGTCCCTTAAATTCCACCACGAAGCTTACGACCAAAATTTTAGGTCAGTGGTCATTGGGGAATGGCGGAAAATTGATCGAAAAAACAATTTATCGCGTAATAGTTGATCGAAAAACAAATTATCGAAAATTTAATTTAGCGAAGTCGCAGTTGATCTAAAAATAATTTATTGAAAAACACATAAACGACAAATAAAGATAATATTATATATTATTATTATATTTATTTAAGTATAATAAACATTTCTTTTACATACAGCCTAGGCCTTTTATAAAAGGTCTGGTCAATTTACATACTGCCCAGTTAAATTCAGACCGTATGAACATTTGGATCTTTTTCAATACGTCCCCGCATTTTCACGTCTGAAATATAATTAGGGAAAATAAAAAGCCGCTTTAACTAACCATGACCGACCTTTAAGACAAAGGCAAAAGCTCTTAGTTCTGGTCGGTCATGGTTAGTTTTGGTTAGTTAAAGCGGCTTTTGTTTTGAAATTACACCTTGCTTAGATTCCAAACGGTAAAAAACCATCTTCTGTAGCTTTTAGCACTATACCTAAAACTGACCAAGCATCTCCCCTATGTTACCGTTCTCTTTTTATTAATTAAATATTATATTTAATAAAATTTTCAATCGATATTATATTTATTCGATAAACTCTTTTTTCGAATAATTGTTCATTCAATCAATTATGTTTCGAAAAGTTGTTTTTCGATCACATGAATTTCGATATATTATTTATTCGATCAATTGTATTTCGATCAATGGTTTTTCGATCAAATATTCCTCGATAAATTGTTTTTTCGATCAATTAAGTTTCGATCAATTTTCCGCCATTCGTCATTGGGATACGATCAAAAATTGTACGTTTTCTGCTTTGTTTACTATATCGTTATCATTTTTAGTTAAAACAATAATTTCGAACTACCATCATTAAGGAATGTCTACCGGCTGGTAAGGCAAATACAATGTGTAATAAACAAAATATTTTTAAGTACCTACCAAAGTAGGTGTACCCACTTGAAACATAAAAGTATCTCATTTTTGACATACAAAAATGCATCTTATGTATATGTTTTATTTAAAATATCGTGTGCAAACTAGTTTTTAATATATATACAATATTAGTAATCGTTTGTGTTATTTCGTTTTTCACACGGACACTTTTTAAGATAATATATTGACGTATTAAATCTAGACTAGACAAACAAAAAAAACATAAGTAATAGAGATTTTTTTAAATAATTTTTGTCTAGCTAACTAAAATCATTTCATAATAAGTATAGTTCTTTGAGAGAATGATGAATTTTAGTATTTGGCGTCGACATACTGTGTAATTTTATTTACTTCTTCCCCATTACTACCATTTGTCCTGTTACATATACAACGTTTGATGACAGACTTCGGACGTTAAAAATGTCAAAATTGGTCGATTTGAGTGAATTTACCTATATCCGAAACTGCTTCAATTAGTCTGCAGAAGGCGTCATAACGTTTGCTGTTGGCATAGTTATCGGCTGTTTTAACCTTAAGTATTATAAACGTGACGTTATATGTAGTTATATCTTCTGATTTTTTATGTCATTGACTGACTGACAAAATAATTACTCTTTTTTGGTAAAACAATGTAGTTAAAAGATTTTTCATCTACTGCAAAATTTTGCTAGAATAGGTGGTTATGCCAGAAAAAATAATTTTCAATTACGTAATAAGAGGTTGTTACGAAACATTGTTTGCTGGTGTCTCTATTATGTTTTTTGTTGCTATGCCATTTATTATTTCTGTTGACAAATTGCTGTCAGAGTTTGAACATTCAGGCCACTATTTTTAACTTTTTAAATATTTTACGATTATGTTAAATAATTAATGCTTAGAAATTTTCAGCCTTTGTGCACTGTCACATCTTAAAAAATAAGAAAAAACAATCTTTTGAGAGCAAACGTAGGGTACGTCGCAAAAATTGTCAGTTCAATGAACAGATAATCGACAAAATGAAGATATATAATTAACGAGAAATAAAATAAAATACGGCTTTGAACATTTTATCACATTTTCATTTTACTTTACAATCTACAATAGATAATAATAACATTATTAACAATTCTAGTAAATAAAATTTAGAACATTAATTGTTAACATTTTAATCAATAATTAATAATAAAGACTATCATTATAAAACTATGTACATCACTAATGATCACACATTTATAATAGTTTCAATGCTTCGTTACACCACATAAGTATTCTTTGTTTTTTCTTTCTATATAATGCAGTCATTGACCAAAAGACTTCTAAAAACTCAAGCACTTGTTGTTTGATTTTAAGATTTTAAAACTTTTTAATGGCAGATATCCATAAAACTAAACATATTTTTATTGGATCTGACATCCAAACGAAAGACTATAAAAAAATGGTGTATAAAATATATTTTTTGAAAATAATTGTGTATCAAAATATTTTAAAAATGTATATTTATGCATTTCAAGCCATGTGGCCAAGGACTGGTTTGGTAATTACACTAATTATTATCAAAAACTAGCTGAAATCAGAAATACACTGCAAAAGAACACTAATTATACACTTGTTGACGTTCAGTCGAGTTCTAATTATGGGTAATTAGGTGTTTCCAAAAAATTTCTAAAAATTTTGCCAAGAAGTATTTTAAAATACTTTTACAATAATATTTCGATATTTTATCCAAAATTATTGACTTACATTTTTTGGTATAAAAATAAGGAATATACCACTAGGAACGTTATTTGGCTTTAAAAGAATTTAATTTGTATTAGAAAAAATACCTCTTGGCGAAACTTCAAGTATTTTAGAATAGTTAAAATAATTTAACTACTATATTAGCTCTGAATCTTGAGTATTTAGTACATAGTAAGCCCTATTTTATCTTTTTTTTGTAGAGCTTTATTTACATTTATTAACATTTGAACTATTCGTAAAATGAGGCCATATATTATTTTACCGGGTGGTCAAACTAACTTAATTTTATTTCAATAAGATTAAATTGTAGAGATATTATCTGCATTAAAGTAAATGTTTTAAACGAAAAAAGTGTTTAGTTTAACTTGTAGTAATTTTACAGAAGCTATATCGTTTGTTAAAGCAGCTGTAAATATTAAATATAAGTAGTTGGTTAGTTACAGCGTTTTACTTTATTATCTTAACTATTAATTTCTAACAACTGCTTACTTAATAGTGCTTTTTAACGTAACCAAATGATGAAACCTAACACATTTCTTCACTATGCCTAAAGAAAACTAGTTAACAATAAGGTAAGCCAAAACAAGCCATACATGACTATTTAAGCATGCACTAATTAAAAGGCAGATTTCCTGTTTATTAATTTTTGCTTACGTCATTTAGTTTGACTGCGGTATGGTAAAGTCATATACAGGGTGTCTGGGAAAATGCGAAAAATCTTCCAAATTTAAAAAAATGCGTAAAAAGCATACTACAAGTTCATGTAAACTTTTTCCGTATAGTCCTCCTTGTCGGAGATATTGACTCCCAAAGAGCTCCAATGGAATTAAGTTTTTTTAACATATTTATTGAACCACCAGGTATATTCAAATTTTATTTTAATAAGATATAATACCAAGTGAGACTCTATAAATTACTGTCAATGGAAGTGTTGTGAATTACTTACAGTTGCAGGGACGGGCTAGCTGTGACATTTATGATCCCCTTTTTACGCCCCGTAGAGAACTTTAGGGAACGTTTTTTACAAATCTATTTCTAATTACTAAAAATTAAGTACTCTTTCTTGATTTCGCTATTCCTAATCGTTTTCGAAAAAAAGGTCACTTTGTTAACACTGTTAGTACCCTAAGTTTTGTCGGGTTGAATATAAAAAAGAAAAAAAATTCTCCTGTGATCATTATAATAGTTTCAATAAAAGTATAACTTTTTGTAAAAAACTTCGCCAATATGGCCGCTGTGAAGTGTGATCAAGGAAGTTTGAAGGTATATGGAACCCCAATGCTATGGCCTATTCGATCAAAAAATGTCCAGCCCACTATGAAAATTACTGAAATGAGCGGCCCCGCGATTCTGTAGGTAAGAAACACATTATACTTTTATGAGAGCCGTAGTACCGTTTTCTGTGCAACGGCGCGGCGCTTGTGAAACCATATCCACTGTGTAGCGTCGTCGTTTCATCAACCCTTCCAAGCGAATTACATGTTTCGTTGTCGTTTGAGTCGTATTAATTTCGATTGTTTTGCTTTGTGTAATTTTATTTTGTGGTTGCAGAAGTTTTTTGGATTGATAACAACCTTCTTATTTTAGTGATTAGTGTTTATTAAATTGTGACTATAATTTTGTGTTGGTTTGTTTTTTATAATATCGTAGCAAAATGACCAGACATACCCGACATTTCTTACTTTAGGTAAGTATTTCTTACATTAAAATTAGGTGCTTCTTATGGAACGCAACGTTAGGTAACCAAATAAATAATGATATATCAATTATAAAATTATAGAAAATAAAAATTTTATAGACAATAGCAGTGAGAAAAGTAAGGTTATTTTAACTATCTTTTAGATGAATACCACAATGTTTGTGTATTTCTATGGATCATTAAAAAAAAATTAGGTTTACACTTAGGTACTCATATTTCATTTAATAATTTAGTATATCTTTTTAAAGGATCAAAATTGTCATTTACTGGGCAGACCAGGCAAATTTTAATATATACAGGTCTCACTAATTAAATGAAAGAAAGTACAATTTTATGTTAAGGTTCCTTTTTGCTTCTTTTGTATTTGTTTATAAAGAAATTGGATTTTTGGTTTCTTAAACTTACAATATTAACTTTTTAAGGTCGACATACTGTAGGCTTATAATATTTAACGGATACTGTTACAATGGATACCTACCAAAGGTTACTAAACATTTTAACCACTGTTATTTTGTCTCATGAATCTTTATTATTAGTAGAAACTATATACCTAAAAAGCAGTTATAAAAATTTTTACTTTTTAATGGGCAACCAGAATCTTAGGATTCTTTACTGAATTCGGTGTAGATATAAATTACCTGCATGAGGTGACACTATTTTATTATACTTTTATCCAAGTTATAAATTTATAATATATTGTATAACGCTTAAACACAAAAACCAGTTCAAATTATGGTAAGTTTTTACTTTTCTTGCCGATTTTGATGTTTTTTTGCTGATTACAAATCTAAAGTAAGTTTTTTTCGACAACGTTTTGTTTTTCAAATATCGAGCCTTAAATATGACAATAAGATTAAACTCATTCACACTATCTTGCTCTTCTTTTATCACAAAATTGGTGATAAGTACATGAAACTATCATACAATGTTTAAAATTTATTTCAAAAAATCGTGTTGTCATTTATTTTACTAAGATTTTTGGTAAAAATACAAAACTATTAAAAATATCGACCATTTAAAGAGAAGGCTAACCTGACCTACTATTTATTGCGCGAACTCCGCTGGTCCGATTCCCCTATTTCCCCTGCGCTGCACGCATAGACAATTTTGTTCTACAGCATTGGCCTGTCATATACCTTCAAACTTCCTTGAGTCTGATACACTGGTGAGCACGACGAATTGAGAAAATTTATGATTTTTCGAAAACGGTTAGGATTAGCGACTTTCAAAAACTGTAATTTAATTAAATAGTTAAAGATTTGTAAAAAACGTTGTCTTCTTATTAATACAGGGCGTAACAAAGAAGTCATGAGTGTCACAGCTAGTCCGTCCCTGGAGCTGTGGGTAATTCACACTATCTTTGATAGTAATTTGAAGAGTCTTACTTGATATTAGATTATTAAAATAAAATTGGTATATACCTGGTTTAATAATAATGTCTAAAAAACTTGATTCTATTGGAGCTGGAACATTATAACTTCTTACCACGTGTTTTTTTATTTCCAAATTTTTCGGACACCCCGTATACGGTAAAAAAATTAAGTTAACTTTCCACCCTGTACATTGTTCCAAAGCAATAACAACATCGTTCTACATGTTACAGTTATTTAACAACTATACGAATATAGGCCAATAAGGTAAATGTAAAATGGCCTTTATCACAAACAAAGGACAGTTACCGTAATACATCGAAAGGATATAAATTCCAAATTATAATTTAGAATATTTGCTCAGTAGTCTAATAAATTACACATCAATTTGCAATTTAAATTTAATAAAAAATATATCATCAAAATTATTCTTATCATATCTGAAAGTCAAGTTAGTTGAGTTAAAATAATCACATCATAATTATAAATTAGTATAGGTTGTCTAAATGGATTTTTATTCAAAAAACTTTTCGGCGAATATACATTCAAAATTTTGCTATTTTGAAGCAATCTCTTTAAATTTGTGATATGCCCATATATTTTATGTTAAGCAATACATATGTAGTTTAAATACTTTTAAAAAATAATAATTCTCGTAAATATTAAGTTTTCTGCCCTATTTTTTACTGTTTCTGTAGTTGATAATATACTGACATATACATAAACTAATAATGTCATTTTTTTTCAACATTTCCATTTATTGTTTTTTTCTAACTTGTTAAAATGTTTCCCAAAAGCATCAAACTGTTGGCCCTTTTCATTAAATATTAGACATAATAGTCTTATTGTTTGGAGTCTAAACCAGGTACAGTTGCTATGGCAGTTAACACTTTTAGTTCTTTAGTAGTGCTTTATTTATAGTTATTCTTATTATTAAAGTTATTTAAAGTATAGATGTTACGCTCTGATATCAGCAAATAAACTGCATTTTTCCAATAACTTAACGAGTTCAACCATTACAAAAGCTGCTTTAGTACAGTTACCACACACAACACAACACACAAACACAATATATATATATATATATATATATATATATATATATATATATATATATATATATATATATATATATATATATATATATATATATATATATATATATATTTTAACTCTTATTCTTGGGTATAGGTTACTTGACGAAATTAAAACAACATACTTCAACGTTTCGCCCTCATGTTTGGGGCTTTTTCAAGATATAATGTTCTAAAATAGAAATATAAAATAAGTTAAAATATGGAGACCACCTGTATACACACTACATTTTATTTTAAATCACATTTACGGTTATTATCACAGACTAAAATATATGTAACAATAAAGCTACATTTAAAACAGTCGACAATATTTAAATTATTATTTACAAATATTTTTTTATATATATAATCCTTAAAAATTAAAAATATGTACACAAATTACAGTTTGTCATAAAGCGCAGAATCTCTTAAGCCCTTTATTTACGCCTTTAAAAAGTGTTGTACCAAAAAAGAAAAAATCCAATGTAGTATACTCAATACCTTGTATTAACTGCCCAAAAAAATATATTGGTATGACAACTCAGTATTTGGATAGCAGCCTAAATGGTCATAAATACACCAAAAATGCCTCAACTGCTTTGCACAAACATGAGAAAAATGAAAAACACGAATTTAATTTTAAGGATACTACAATCTTGACTGAAGACAACAACTACCACAAACAAACAATTAAAGAAATGATTCATATAAAAAAAAGAGCGAAATACAGTAAATGACAAACAGGACATCAATAAACTAAGTCAAATATACCACAACCTTATTAATTAAGTTTTTACATAATTATTGTTTAAATTGCAACTATTATTTTAGGACAATCTTTATATACGTACACTTTAGTGCATATCCCTAAAATTAACACTTCCGTACAGTAAAATATAAAAAAATATATATTTAAAAAAAGTTATAAAAGGGTAAAACGTTTTTATTTCCTGGTCCGACTCCGCATTCCATACTTACTGCGAGACGCAGATAATAGGCTTTCAAGGTGTGTACATATTTTTAATTTTTAATTTTTAAGGATTATATATATAAAAAAAAATATTTGTAAATAATAATTTAAATATTGTCGACTGTTTTAAATTTAGCTTTATTGCTACATATATTTTAGTCTGAGATAATAACCGTAAATGTGATTTAAAAAAAAATGTAGTGTGTATACAGGTGGTCTCCATATTTTAACTTATTTTATATTTCTATTTTAGAACATTATATCTTGAAAAAGCCCCAAACATGAGGGCGAAACGTTGAAGTATGTTGTTTTAATTTCGTTAAGTAACTATACTAAGAATAAGAGTTAAAATATTATTAAATTATGGTTAAAGAAGAAAGAAGAAGTTTATATATATATATATATATATATATATATATATATATATATATATATATATATATATATATATATATATATATATATATATATATATATATATATATATATATATATATATATTATATATTATATATTATTGTGTGTGTGTGTGCCGTGTATAGCAAAAGGTTACAATGTTGAAAAAGATTGTCTTTTAAATGACAATTGGGAACGTATAATTACAAAATAATATTAGTGTAAAACATTTATTCTTAGAGTTGTTTTGTATGAAGTAGGACACTAATCTTGAACAAACTTTATATAAAGTGTATTTATCTTTAACAAGTGCGTTAGGTTGAAATATTTTTTAAATTAAAAATAATTTGTCGTTGCCGGCAGTAAGTGATTAATAGTTTCTTGTCGTTACGTGCAGTCGTTGATAAAGTCTAAACTCTTTTTTCGTAAAATTATTGTGTCAACATATAGTGATACCAAACTTACAAATTTTGACATATAATGCCAAATATTCATATTTTAAATTTTCGACAGCAAAATATATTTAAATTAACCCTGCATAATTGTTTACTATATTATCTGCAATCATTCTTTCTAAACACTGTCCATATAAAAAATACACGATTATTCAGCTTTTAAAATATTATCATTAGTACTTTTTTAAATATTAATCTTTTGTTTTATTAAATCCTTGTAAGGCATTCAGATATTTGTAATGTTAAATATTAAATTAATAAATAACGTGATTAGATGGACGAAGTAAATCCTTTAAACCAGTTTCTTAAATAACTGCAGTCCTCAGAAATTTTTAAGAAAAGGATACATTAACTTCTAAGGTATGCTATTAATACTAACATGTTAATATTAGGTTAAGTTAAGTTCTTAGTTTTTTATACCAATTTTTTTTTGTTTTATAGTACCTACTGGGTGTCCACAGTTTCTAAATTCCTTTTTTTATTTCCAATATAATAAATATCTGTATGACTGGTATATCATACATATTTAAATTATGGTATTATTTCAATTTAAACAAAGAACTTGTACTTTGTTTCATTTTAGATAAATTAATACTTGTAGGTTATATCTGAATTTGGAACATCAAAAAAAGTAAATTCTGCAGTCTTTTATTTAAATTAAAATCAAGATAGTTTTCAAATAAACATAGAACCATACACACAGTACAAAAAGAAAATTATTTAGTTTTTGTTTTTATTCCGTTTTTATTCCTATAATTCTCCTATCACAAAAATGTTGGTTTACATTTTCTTTTTAATTTTTAAAGCTTTTTTTTTCATATTTTTTGAAAATAAACTTTAGACTTAAAACAACCAAAATTAGTTGTGTTTATGCATAACATTTTTTTATTTTTGTAATTAAACAATAGAAAAAAAAAACGTAATATATGGTTTTTGGTAAAACTGTGTATTTTGCCCTTAGTTTATACTTTTACTTTAAACTTTAGGACCAAAATAAATTTAAATAAATAAATTATAAATATCTCAGAGAAGTAAAAATAACAAAGAAATTTAACACATTAATAAAAGAATACATATATTTCATTGAAGTTATAGCAGCTAAAGTAGCATAATAAATGTGTTCGTAATATTATTAGTTTTAAGAGTAGAGATATACTAATATACTACTTTATGACCAAAATAAATTTAAATAAATAAATTATAAATATCTCGGAGAAGTGAAAATGACAAAGAAATTTAACGCATTAATAAAATAATAAAAATATTTTGTTGAAGTTATGGCAGCCAAAGTACCATAATAAATAATATGTTGGTGATATTATTAGTTTCACGGGTAGAGATATACTAAAATAATCAGGTATTCGAGATACATGACTTGAAGTCGAAAAAAATTCCTTGACTTTTTACTAATTAATTAAATAATTACTTAATATTATATAATTTTAGCTCTAGTAAAACAAGTAAATTGTTACGCTATTTTTTAAAATATAAATTTCATAGTTAATTCGATAATAGTCGAGTCATTGTTATTAGATATATTCGTAAATTTTTTATATACATTTTTCGCTATGTTAATAATACACAATAAGCAAGGTGACTAATAAAGTACCACACAACATAGTAAGACATAATCTTTCCCGATTTAAATTTTTTTTATCTCAATAGTGTTATAATAAATTTATTAAAAACAAAAAATTGTATTTATTGAATTGTTAATTTCATTGTAATATACTGTTTTTAGTGAGAGTTTTTCACTATTGACAATGTTTTAACCCATAACAACCAAGTATCGCCTGTATAGTAAAGCTTAATGGTCCGAATTCTAAATTTTATTTTTCAAATTTGTCCATTATTAATAATAAAAGATAATTAATGGTTGCTTAAAATAAAAAGTTCATATTTACGTTCTTTTCATTACGGTCTTTGGACTATAATGAATCCATTATGGTTCTAGGACTATCATGAAAGCATTAGAGTACTTAGTTCAAAAAAATGTGTTATTTAACACTAAAAATGACGCTTAAAATAATTTTATCATAACACACCAGAAGATAAGTATTTTTTACTCATCAATAAGCTGGTAGGAGGTCTGTTCAAAAAGTTCGTAGTCGTAATTCTTTGTAGTATTTCTTAAAACAATATTACTTACTTTTTAAATCAAACTTCTTATTTTTGTCCTTAATGTTAAATAGTTTATGTTATTGGTACTAAAAAAAAAAACTTAATTTTAAAACGTATAGAATGAAAATTGCTATTAAGCTTGCTGTAATAACATTTTTTTTTATAGTAGATAAATATCTGACAAAATAAAATATATGCTATATCAGGACACTTCTGTTTAGTTTTTCTTTTATTTAAAAATAAAAGTAAATATAAAAATATCAAATCAAACTTCTTATTTTTGTCCTTAATGTTAAATTGTTTATGTTATTGGTACTTAAAAAAAAACTTAATTTTAAAACGAACGAATGAAAATTGCTATTAAGCTTGCTGTAATAACATTTTTTTTATAGTAGATAAATATCTGACAAAATAAAATATATACTATATCAGGACACTTCTGTTTAGTTTTTCTTTTATTTAAAAATAAAAGTAAATATAAAAATAGGCAGCAATGTTTAAAATTGAAAGAATAAGACCTAAATATATTAGTATGATCAAAAAAAAAAAAAGCTTGGATATTAGAAATTATGAATCGAATCTATGGGTTTTTTACTGGTAAATAAAAACAAGTAGAATATTAACGGATTCTTAAATTTTTAATAATTAATTTTAAGCAGCTAGAAAAATATTTTATTCCCTCAAAAATGCAGTATTTAAGAAACATTAAAGTTAATGTATTATTGATTACGGAGAATATGCTAAAAGCTTTATAATTTTTTTTATACTGCTCTATTAACATCTTTAATATTAAAAAAAACCTTTTAAAAATAAACAATTTATTATGGGCGTTTTTAAAAGTCCCATGAACTGTATTTATTCCGTACTATTATTCATAAGCTACTTTTTGAAAAAACTCTTACTTACATAGACCCTAAATAGTAAATCTGAGTTTTTGTGTGTATCTATCTATGTATATCTATATTTATATACGGTGCGGTTTTTAAAAGTCCTTTACCCCCTTAATTTTTGAATCGGACAAGATATCTGACTCCGGTACAATTTAGGTAAAAGGGTATCACTAAAACTCCTTTTTGGTATAGAAATTTTTGTGGTCATGTTACCTAGTACCAAGAGAACACTTTTGCTTTTTTTAATGGCAAGAAGGCACCTCGTTTTAAAGGCCTTTCGATTCTGTACTCAACACCACAAATGAATAAACTATTTTTCGACATTTTTTGCACGATAAAGTTGCTTTTCGAATAAAATTAGACAAAAAGTTAAAGTTGGGTTGCCATTAATCATTTATTATTGCTTTGTAAAATATGTGAGCTAAATTTCAAACGCTAGTCTGAAACGGCTGGACCGATTTTCAAAAACAAAGTGATGTTTAGTATAGAATTAGGGCCTAAAACGAGGTGCTATAGGACCACTCAATCTTTTTGAAAAAAAAGCTGATAATACCCTCTTGTCGATAGGTCATACAATAATTTCTATGCCAAAAATATTATCATTAGCATTCCATTTAATTAATTTCATTTTAAACTAAAAATTCAATGTATAGGTTCGAAATCCCCAATTATAAGAATATTTACAAAGAGAGTTAGGTGTAGCAGAAGGTAAGTATCATTTTAGGTAAAATTAAAAGACCCAGTAAAATAAACACGCACTACATGTTATGCTATTTTCATAATATTTTCTAAATGGTATAATAGGTGGAAAATAATTTTTTGTGTTCCTTTTTTCTGACTCCAGGGCATGCAGTCAATCATATATTAAGGATTGGTTTGCCATGGAGTAAAGTCAATCTTTTACTATTGTCACTAGGACCCATTTTTTGCTGTTAAATTTATATGGAACATTTTACAATAAGTAAAAATTTTTAATATTTCTCAAAGCTCTCAGCTTTTTTATATGGTAAAGTTTGTTAGCATGTTGTTTATTATAATATCCCATTTTTAGCTTATGACGACATGATTCAAAGAAAAAAACTAGTAACCTTATTAGATGCATGCCAAAGCTTTCTGATAAATACCTAATTTTTATGGTAAACCTAAACATAACATTAGAAAGTTTTTTTGAGAATACACTTTAGAGGGTAGCTTCCGCTTGGTCGGGCAAACTAGCGTGCGAAGGAGAAAGAAAACCTTTTCCTCTTTCTCTGCGTGCTGATATTGGCCGCCGAAGGTCGGCGGCCATCGAGCAATATCAGCACGCGGAGCGAGAGAGAAAGGTTATACCTCGGTTTTCTTTCTCTTTCGCACTCTTGTTCGCTCGGCCAAGTGTTAAGGCTGCCACAAGTAGTATATGCTTAAAGAAAGTTTATCTGATGATTTTATCATATCATCTTTAACCTTTAAATATTATATAGATCAAAGACTACTAAAATGAGATAATAATTATAGTATATTCGTTACTTTATGCCACTTAGCTTGTAGGTACCTGAAGATGATATTTATTATTTAAATTATATAACTGATTCAATCATCGTTGGCTATGAACAAACTGATGACTAATTATTAAGGCTTGGAAAAGTAAAAGCATACTCTAATTAATCTAAAATAATTATTTTTCTTTTGTTTAATTACTTTTATTTCAAAGTGACAACTGTTAATAGTCCCTTAAGTAAAGTACCAATTTTACAACCAAAATCTACACACAACATTAACGTTCACACACATACTAAATAGCTACTCCTACAACACATATAAATATTTTATAAGATAGTATGTAATATGTGCCTATATGTTATACATACGAAAATTTATTAGATTATATATGTAACATTTATTTTTTTATGTGGTCCTGTAGGTTGACTTGCACCGTGTTAACCTAGAGTCCCGATTTTTTATTTTAAATGGTCTCACAGCTATGTATATATTTTAGGTTATATACTAAGGTTTACATATAACGACAAATATAATATTATTTTTATTTATGTTGTGCATATTAGGTTTATATAAATGCTAGATAATTACAACTGGTGAGTAGATTTTAGCTGTTTTAACATTGTATCAAAAAGGCAAATAGTTAACGTCAAATATGACTTGGGCTCAGAAAATAGTCCATATCTGGGTCAACGTTTAGCTTTTTGTTACATTGCATTTGGTTTTATTTGAACGATTTACAAGGTTTAAATCTTGTTAATTTTTGGTTAAATTAGGTTTATCATTACCAGTTACTTACTATAAATGTATAAGACAATGTTTTTTTTTTAAGTAAAATTTAATAATTTCTTGTAATCTGCAGTTTTTTTATTAACAATTTTTATAAAATAATTTTTTACTAACAAATATAATGTTCTGATCCTCAGGAACCAATTCGTTCAGATTGCAATTGACCTGAACTATATTGTCAGCTTTAATCATTAATTATACTTGGGTATTAAAATCAACTATATCTTTTTTTAACTACCTGCTAGGGTTTAGTACAGTATAATGTAATTTTGAGTAATATTTATAAGTAAGGTATCACGCACCACAGTATATATGATAAGAAGTATTTCTTTTTTTCATCTACAAAATATAAAGTATTTTACAAGCAACTAAATATATACATATTTTTGATGTTATGTCAATACTAAATTTACTGCGCAAATATTCCATATTTTTGATCTTTTATGGGGTCTATTTTGCTAAAAATTTAAACATAATCTGCAAGACGTTTTATAATATAACAGTATACAATGTGTGTTATTTTTATTCCTAAATTCTCAATGCAGTAAGTTTTTAAACACCTGTTTTATGTTTAGTAATTGTAATATTAAATAAGACAAAAGGTAATATATAATTAAACCTGTATGCAAGTCAATTTTAATAGAAGTATTTGTTTTGGTGGGTTATTCGAAAAATGAATTATTATTTTTTTAGTTACTTTTTGTCATTTCTTTTTATCTTTTAAGTAAGCAATATAAATAAATTAAATTTTATTGACAAAATAATAGTGTGGCATGAATTATTTATTTATTTGTTCTGTCTTTAATTTATTAAACGGCTCAGAAATAGATATAAAAAAATGTTTCACAAATCCAATGTTTGAGGAATTAAGTAAATAAACACATAAAATAGATTTTAAATACTTACTACTCGCTTGGCAACTTGAACCTAAATATTTGAAGTGTAATAGACCCTGCATAAATTTTACATTAAACATTAATCAGTAATTATAGAACTACTGCATTAGACAGCATTATATTATTATTTAATAAGGTCTAAAATCCATGGTTATGTCGAATAAAACGTGCGAAACCTTTTAAGTCATATTAAAAAACTGCTGTAATTTAATGTAACATAGCCATTATTTTATTGTAAAGTTTAAAAATCCCGCATTGCAGCGTGCAAATGCACAATTTTAATAAATGTTTCCATATTAAACCTTTTTATTTTTTATCATACAGAACTACCTAGTACATTCAACTTTTCGGTAATTTGTGTATTACTGTTTAATAGATTAAGTTTTTCCTCTGGGTATTTGCTTGTGCAGTTGTAACTTACTAATATAAACTGCATTACATCAAAGCTACTACTCTAACTTAAATATTTTTTAATGATATGGACTTTTTAAACCAAATTCCGTATTTTTGCTAATACGACAGAACCTAAAAGAATATGAATAAATTATAAATTATAAGGGGAGACTTAAAAATAATAATTCTTATAAATTAAAAACAGTTACTCTTATAAAAAGAAAAAAATATGATCTATACCAGTGCTTTTCGGACATTTAGTAGCGGTTGTAATGATTTTTTATTTGGCAATAATGATTTATACTAAAGTCAAAAGGTCTTATTACCTAAGTAATGGGGCTTTTGATTATATAATTTATAATTAATGGTATATGGTGTTGTCACAAATATATAAATAGTTAAAAACGTTTTATTAATAATCTAAACAAAAACATTATTAATAAAAACATGACCATGTCCAAATTACGTAGTAGTTTTTTTTCATGTGACACTAAATTCTACCACGAAGCATTACAATTATGTGTAAAACTGTCTAATGCAGGTTCATGTATTTATTAAAAACACATATACATTGAACTTTATGGTTATCATTCTTTGTATACTAATCTTATCCCTGTTACTACAATCTCTCAAATTCTGCCAATTCCTATATTTGCGGTATATATGTTGTATTATTTGGTGTTTTATTTTGTAAAATAAATAATAAGAGTGATTGAACAATTACTGTTAAAATATACTTTTTAACAATAACTGTTTTAGTCAATTGTATCGTTTTTACATCCCAAGGAAATGCAAAAAAAAACAAAGTACGGCAGTAAATAGGTTTTGTCAAGTATTAAAAAATCCAATCGGGTAGTGTTTCTTTTAAGACTTTCTCAAGTTATAATTTGGTAAATTATGATTCACCAAGTTCGGTTTCTACTTCCTAGATGTTATGATACTCCACTTCTTATGTCAGTAAATCACTTAATTTTTTGTTTTGCAGCTTAAAGCAGTTCTATTTTAAACATATTACTTCTACAAATATTCTTTTTGTAGAGAAGAAGATTTTCATCATCGCAAATATAGCTTAATATTTTGGTGTTGTATGATCCCAACAAGTTAAAGATATCCTAAGGTTGCATATGTTTTGACAAACGGTGTATCCACTTTACAGCTTTCTCTAAAAAAAACACAAATAACAGCTTCTATAAAATAGCGGAAGTCAAAAGCTAGGTGAAACTAATATCAATAATAACCCATAGTAACAAGGAAATTGTTACGAGAATGATTTAAAGTTCCACAGTCATATATGATCTTTATAAAAAATAGCTTCTACTTAAATCTTTGTCCATTTTACTGGCCAGATATATCCATTCGGGTTTTTCTTTTTTACGTCAGATCTTTGGACAGACAAATCCAAATGAAGAAAGAATAAGTAAAAGCTGACCTATTGGTTAAATTTAATAATGTGATGTTTTACAAACAGTTCACAAAATTTTTGATAAAGTTACAATAAGAAGCTCCACTAAAATATCTTAAAGCAACAACAAATATAAGTTTATGGTTAATAAAAGTAACTTTAAGCTGTCGTATTTTTGTTTACAGTTTCCTACTTCATGCAGTGCGTAATATATTTTTGTTTTTACTAATTTTGCATTGCTGCTTGTTAAAATTTTTAACTTAACATTTAAATTGTATCTTATTAGATATAAATTTTCCAACAACCCATATAAATGGTCCACAAAACCTTAATAGTTACTTACTCATCCTCCCAAGGACATACATCGTTATTCTTTGCTTCACCTTCCTCTCCTTCAACCTTTGGCTTTTTGGCTTCTTTACTTTCTGCACCCTCAATACTAATTTTTTCTTCTGCTGGCATTTCAAATGGTGGTAGTTCGCTGGCTGGTGACTCGCTGTCAGGCTCTGCTAAAGGCGCTTTGGGTTCTTCGTTACTTGGTCCTGCAGATGGCGACACTGGCTCGGACTGGCTTGGGCCAGGTGTTTCGTAAGGGGAAATATCTGTAAAAATAATGTTATGACAACATTATATTTATTTAGAAACAAAAGATGATACGGTTAAATATTAAATATTCTCTACAAATTAATTTACAAATGTACGGCGTACATAAAAAACACACGTGTATTTTATTCGTAAGCAAAGATTTGTATGAGATCGATTTGCTTTTAAAGACGTCAATATTACAGCCCAACTTATAGTTTAGGCTTTTTGTAATAAATACAAACATAATTTACAAAATCCAAATGGGTAAGTAAGAAGATGATACATAAAATATTAAATTCTTGGTAATAAACTACAATCTTTGAATATGACGACATCGTATAACAGTTGTGTTGTAGAAACACATCTTGCAACCTAAAAGCTATTT
Source organism: Listronotus oregonensis (assembly GCA_019359885.1). NCBI lineage: Eukaryota > Metazoa > Arthropoda > Insecta > Coleoptera > Curculionidae > Listronotus > Listronotus oregonensis. Next base: position 117,849 of record JAHBCN010000110.1, on the reverse strand, counting down.
TTTTATAGCCACAAGTAAGTTAATTTTTCTTCTAAATCTCAATAAAATAATAAAAATCTAAATTAAAACAGTAAATTTCCCACAATAATCAGGACAACACCCCTTTATTAAATTCAATCTACAAATAGAACGCCGCGCTTCGTTGGATACCACGCTGCCAAAACATGTCGATATTACCGTAGCCAATCAGAGCTCGGGCCCTTTGGGGGTTGGACGGACGCGGAAAGGAGTAGCAGCATTGGAAGAGTACGTGCGCGCAAGTAAATAAACCAATGAAATGGGTCGCATCGGAGGCCTTACGGCTTTAGAGCGAGGTCAAAGCACTAACAATGCAGTAAGACTTCTGGCTTCAAATAAGAAGGGTCTGAAATTTGTTTTCGTATTTCAGGCAAATTACCGAAATGTTCTATTTAAATAATTTCATGGAATGTCATTTTCTATGGTAGCTAATGCTACTTTCTCGTGCTAGCACAAGAAAATTGGCTATCACATCTTTTCTCTATAACCAAGTAAAATTATAAGCTTTCTACGAAGTGTACATTTCTTAGCTAAGTAAAGCTACTTAAGTATTTGTCAAATTTAATTTGAAATGTTAACGTCAAGTTCAAAGGTAAAGCAAAGTGGTTAAAGATGATTGTAAAGAAGTGTACCAGGGCAGGAGTTAGCTGAAGTAAATAATAAAAGTGATGTGTGAATAGTATGCTTTGGAGATTAGCAGAGAGTTAAGGTAATATCCGAACTTATTGATAAGATAGTTCGTCAACAATTAACACCGGGAGTCCCAAAAACTGTAAATAATTTCTAACTTTTAAAGTGACAAAAAAAACAATCATTAATTGTGTGGTACCGTCGATAGACTTACCCATATGGATTCCGAAAGACGATTCGGTTTTCAGTAAAATTTAAATAAATTTCTTGCTAATTTAAAGTAAATCTTACGTCGACTTTTGAAGTAAATTTTGTAATTCTTTTCTCCCACATTTTTTTGTAAATTAAGCTTTGATACATTTGTAAACAGATAATATTGTAATTGAATAATAAGTTACGTTTAGTTTTTCTAAACTCTTGACAAATGAATTAAGACTATCGGTGCCTAGTGAAAGAGTAAATTCGGACCTTTTTCCTTTCTTCTATAATTTTTTAAAGTAAACAAAATTTTAAAAGGTTTGTCAAGGGGAAATTTTAACCTTTTAGAGTTATAAACATAAAATTGAGTTGCTGCTACGCCCCATTTGCGTATCACAGGAATTTGTGGGGTAATAATTTATACATTTTTTGTAAAAAAACTTGTATAAATTTATTCTATTCTAGTGTCTCATTTAGCAATAGTCATTCTACAGGGCGTCCAAACATTAAATTTGCACCTATTGGGTTGCAGTTTATATTTAGCCGATAGCAGAGTTAGTTGGCAACTATATATGGTGACGAAGCGTACCGATTAACGTTTCCACATTAAGTATGACTGCTAACAGGGCACGATAATTTAAAACTACACCTACACAAGATAGGCTCATACAATGGGAACCCAAGTTGAAGAATGTGCGATTAGGGGGAAGAAACAGCCTACCACATCCTGTGCAAATGTGAAGCGTTGAATCACAAAAGGCGGGCATTATGTGCGCAACTGAAAGTGATCTCACTGGAATATATATTAACCAAACAGTCTCGGAGTTATTCAGACTTGTAGAAGGAGCAAGACTAATGGGAGGATTGGTAAAATAGAAAATAGGAGATTAGGCACAAAAAGCTCACGACGCTGCGCTGCCTTCGATAGTAAATTAAGACGGCTCCCAGGAAAAAAAATTACAACAAATAATAGGTTAACGTTTATTCGTCCATATTCTTATGTTTTTGATTGCCGAGTACGGACCTTAGCAGAAAAAATTGAAATGTTATGAACATTTTACATCAGTACTTTTTTACCAATCAATGGCAACGTATGTATAGTATCACAACTTTAGCAAGAACAGAAACGAAAGGGGGAAGAATGGATAGGAATTTGAAGTCCAAAGGCAGAGAAAATTTATTCATAAAAATAAATATTAAATGAAAAATATTAAATTTATTTTATATATACTTTTTACTAAAGATAGTTATTTATTTTATATATTTATTTTATTAAACGTTGTACATGATGTTTAAAACAAGTTGGCACTATTTCTGTCCTCCTTACTATAGAAGATAAGTTTTAAATTAATTTTCTAGTGTGGTGACTATCAGGCTATGAGATATAAAATTTAAAAACCAGCAACTTTTAAGACCGTGATTTTCATCCATATCGTTCAATTTTGGCACCGATATAATTTTGGCTATTTATGCCCCTACACAGAAATTTAGTGTTTTGGACGTTATAGACAATTTAAAGTCACCTTTTTAAAATTTGGCAATTAACTAAGCAAGAACGATTTAAAAAATAACAAAGTTATTATCCAAATTCTACTATATAAAATAAAGGTAAATAGAAGGTCGGTTAAGTTAAAAAAATATATAATAAAATGGTGTTAGGCTGCTTCATTTATAGATCATAGATTTTAAAATGCATGTAAAGGGTTTATACACAACAGGGTGCGGGTGGCTGTATCCCGAGAACTATAAGAGTACTTTTTAAATTGGAAGTCAGTATTCACCCAAGTTTAGTCTATGTTCACAATATTTTTACCTTGTTTACGAAATTTCGTTTCTTAATTAATGTCTATACCTTCTCTGAAGTACACTTGGCTTTTCTAAAAACATTTTTTGCACCCAAGAGGAAATTCGGTAACTTTTTTTATTTTTTTGTAAAAGTTTTTTGAGTTGGTATCTCATTCCACTTCAAATGAAATCTCTTGACTAATCGTCTTATTATGATTTTTGTCTGGCGAAGATAGTCGAGTTGATGGATTTCCTAATTCTTCTTGTAGTGATCTCCGCAATACCCGCATACATTGCAGCTCGGCCAATGTCATTTTTTAATGGCAGTTTAAAACAGTTGTTTCGTGCCTTCTCATCGCAAATTCTTATTATATTAGCAACTACCTCTCTAGCCTGACTATAAAGAACTTTTCTTTTTGAAAAACTCATTTAAATTAATCACAAATTATCAGTTATTATTAACCAATAGTTATCTGAAAATTAATTACAAATTGCTACTTGCAAGTTAATATGTTTTTTTTATTTTGTATGAAACATTGGCGGATGTACTTTATTTATGTTGCTGAAATGTAGCCTTCATTGTTTCACCTAAAAATTCGACACTGTTGTTAAAAATCACTATTTTTTAGATGTGTTTAGATTTTACCATTTCATCCCATCAACTGCCTCGATTTATAGTGATTTTTTTCATCATATATCAAACGACTCAAAATCGACGTTTTATCTAATTAATTTTTATCTATAAAACACAAAAAATTTCATTTATAAGATCCCTTGTGAATGTAATAAATTTTATATAGGTGAAACTTCCAGACCATTAGCCAAACGCATAAAAGAACATAGAACATATATTAGAAACACAGAATTCCACAAATCAAAAATCTGTAAACACGCATTTGATAATAACCACATAATAAACTGGAATGCTTCTAGCATTATAGCAAAGGAAACTTGTTCAAAAAAACGTAAAATAAAAGAAAGTGCATTTATTTTATTAAATAAAGACAGATGTGTAGCATCAATATCTGTTAGTTTAAATAATACATGGTTATAGTCCAAATTATACTCATTTGTAATGACGTCATTTTTGTTTATCTTTGTTTAGTATATTCCAAACAGCGGTGACAACAAATTTTTGAAAAAAATGGGTGTCTGATCATTATTCATTTTTTATATTTTTGGTTATGTAAAGTATCCGTCACTGTCAATCAAAAACATTGGTGTGTCAACTTGTTGTTATTTCGAAAAGCATAAAAAATGCCGAGAAAAAGATATAATAGGTATAATGAACAAACGCAGCGAATAATTTTAAATATATTGGCTTTTTTTCAACTGGAAAAGGAACAAGTCCGAAACGGAATCGCCCTTCAAACTGAGAATGTAATACAGCGAGTGGCAGATGCTACGAAATTGAGCCCAACGACGATAGCAAATATAAGGAAGAATGGGATAAAATTAGACCAGGATTACGCTTCCAATATGTCTTATAAGCACCGCACCGCAAAAACCAAAATTACAACATATTTGAAAAATTTAATTCGGGACACAATTTATGCTATGTACGCCAGAAAAGAATATGTTACGTTGGCAACAATAAAACAAAAATTTAGGGAAGAATTTGAATATTTTGAATTTTCCATCGACTCCTTAAGAAGATGGATCAAAAGTATAGGCTTCCGGTGGAAAAAATCTAATAATAGAAATTATTTAATTGACTTGCCAGATATTGTTCATAAAAGAATACATTTTTAAGGGAGTATATCAAAAATAAAAATTTAGGTTCGGAAGGTTTTACTGAAGTTTTCATTGACGAGACGTGGATCTTTAGCAAGGGATCATTTCGTAGTAGCTGGCAAGATGATACCAAGCACTCGGATTCAAGAAAAAACAGTGAAGGTAAAAATATGTTTTTTATTTTTTAAAGTAAAAACTGGTGCCTTGTAAATCTTCATAATTTCGTCTGTTACATATTTTTATCAGCTTATAAAAGTACAAAAAAATTAAAAAGTAGGTCCAGTAGGATAGTTTGGGAGCTATGATGGCCCTTCAAAGACTCCTGGATCTCTCAAAAAATCGCAGCGAAGCAATGTAAGAAATATATGAAAAAGTTTTATTTTCAACCATCCTCCCGAGTCCTACCGCCTGACGAGTCCTAGCAGTTTACGTTTGCAGGGCTTAATACTCGTGTTAGTTAAATTAGGTGAATTAGGTTAGGCTAGGTTGATTAGGTTTAGTTAGGTTAGACTTGTTTTGGGTTTAAAAAAAAACGCGTTTGCAGGTAAAATCGCAAACGGCTAGGAATCGTCAGGCGATGGGACTCTGGCGGATGGTTAGGAATAATTTCAGTGCAGTAAGCATAGGAATGCAAAATATTAATTTGACGTATTTAAGGATTATTACAGATTTTGAAGCTCATAATATTGCTTCGCAGTGAATTTCTGGGAGACATTCTCACGTGGCGTACCTCCCATTTCTCCCAAACAATTCAAATAATTTTTTAATTTTTTTTGTTAAAAAAATTTAAAGGTTGGGCTTTATGAGGGAATTTGACTGTAAGTACTATGTGCATGGAACTCCCCTAATGAAAAAAAATACTACCTTGATGAATATGTTAAACCTTTAGGACACAAAATTTTGCGACGGCCACCATACCATTGCCAGTTTAATGCAATTGAAATGGTATGGTCGGAATATAGTAAACGAAAAATACGATCAATATATTTCCAATCTTAAGGGGTCACCTTCAGAAGTTCTGGCTACATGGGAAAGGGTTATAAACGAAATTTCTATAGATCAATGGCAAAAATATGTAATTCATACAGAAAGGTAATTCAAGCGGCTTGGGAGGCAATACGAGTGTGTGATGCCTCTGATATTCCGCCACTTGTAATTACGACTAACGCAGACGACGACGACGAAGACAATATCTCTGACTTTAGTTCGGACTCTGACAATACTGACGAGACTGATTGAGCTTTTGTGTGCTTGCAAATTTTATTTCATGATCGTCATTTAAGTATTTAATCCTATCGTTACAATTACATTAACTTGGCAATGCAATATATTTGTTTTTTTGAGTTTGTATTTTATTTTTGGATTTATATTTACATTTTGATGTGTTAACATATTCATCCAGGCAGTATTTTTTTCATAAACAAGTAAATTAAATTATGAGTATTTGAAATTTTCCCTGAGGTTAAAATAATTTTATACCATTCTTCCTATTATTCACAATTTTTGTAAGCTCAGTTTTGGTACATCTACTGCTCGTTGTATTACATTCTCAATTTGAAGTGCGATTGCGCTTCAAACTTGTTCCTCTTCTAGTTGAAAAAAAGCCAATATATTTAAAATTATCTGCTGCGTTTGTTTATTATTCATGATTAATCATATTAATTGTTACTAAGTTTGTTAATAAATAAATACTACAAGATTATTTTTATTTTTTGAGATTGAAAGTGTATAGACGAATGTAAAAATGATAATATACTGCTAATGGCCGGTTGCACCAACAATTTTAAGGAACCATTAGGCTCCTTTCACACGGGGAGCTTCACGTCTCTCACTCCTGAGGGAGAGGAAGGCTCTTAGCACCAAAATGCAACGAGTCCAATGGAGCTTTCAAACGGAGAGCGGGAGCCGCCACGTATCGGGAGACGAGAGCCCTCACGTCTCCTGCATCTCGAGCCGGGAGTCGCGTCAGGCAGGTAGGGCGAAAGAGCTCCTGTATAGGAGCGAGAGACGTGAAGCTCCCGTGTGAAAGAACCCTTAGCGTTATTTGTTCCTTAAATCTCCGATGTAGCCAATCAGATTGCTTGTTTGGCCATTTTAAGGAATACCTTGTGCTAAGGGTTCCTTAAAATTGTTGGTACAACCAGCCCAAAATCATCATTTGTTAATTTCTGAACGTATACAAATAAACATAACAGACTATGAATTTCTGAACGCGACAGTAAATTTTCTAACCTAATATTGATTGACAAAAATGTCTAATTATTAATTTACGACATACGTTTTTTCTCACCTGGATAACGTAACTACAAATGAGTATAATTCCGACTTTACCTATGCTTGATGCTGAAGTAAATTCAGGTAAACTTAAAATCAATTAACACACCATACCACCCACCTTTCTGGTCTTTTTAAATACTATACATACACCAGTCCAATAACCTATTGTCACTTATGACAAAACGTCATTAAAAGTTCAAAAGCTATCAGAATTTCCTAAGTTTTCAGACCTAAAATTTCTTAAAATTTAGTTTAATTTTTTGTTTTAGTTTCAATCTTGATAACGGTGGCCGACTTGCCACCGAAACGTAGATTAATATTGGTGATTTTTTGGGTTTTTTTGGGGGGTTTTCTTCTTTTTTGTTGCAGGCGATCTGCAAGTTCATAGGGGTCCATAGGGCTAGACAGGGTCAGCCCGCATACCCCGGGACGTAAATAATAATAATAATAAATAAAGCAAAAAGGAGAGTAACCCAAATAAAACAAACTAAAACATGGATCCGCCACAAAACTATAGAACATATTTATCTAATTGGTTGTCTTTATATTGATAAAACCTAATAAGGTGGGTAAGGAATGTAATTTTCCTAATATACAAATAGTATCTAACACTTACTAGATCCACTTAAACCGAATTAATAAAAGTGGTTTATTATAAATCAGTTTAATAAAACGACTTTTATTAAACTAGTTTATGAGGGTTAAAAGAACTAAGTAGCAAACGACTTTAGATACCTCCTAAAAATTTAATATAGGAGAGTAAAAGTCATTTCGCTATATATTTAATTGCTTTTGCTTAGTAAATCGTAAAATGTAAAAAATAGTGATTTTTATTTTTTAACATTTTATAAATATATAATAAATTATAGGATGTTCCACCAAACATAAGTTCTTGTCAAGCTATCTCATTCTCCCAGAAACGAGTGGTATCACTTAGTACCATCAGTTTTTAAAAAGTTAAGATAGGCAAGGCAAGACTAAAATGTTGATTTTAATGGCGTATTTTACACAATGCTTAAAATTGGCCCTATAATCCTAGAATCAAAAAATATATAGGATGCATCCTTTAAAAAAAAATTAAGGTCGTAGCGCATTTATTTAAAATTATTTGTGTAAAATGCATACCATTTACTTGTACAAATTTTGTATAAAAAGTTTTTTGCTTAAGTCGATAGTTAACAAGATATCATCACTAAATGGACATCCGGTATAATAGGTATTAATTTGTAATCAAGAAACACGGAAGTTTGTGTAAATAGGTATATTATTTAAACTTAATTTAATAATTATGTAGGTGTATATGATTATATTAATAATCAGTATATGTATAACAATCAAGCCCTGACACGCCGCTAATGTAAATGTTAAAATTCCAGTAAAAAATAATAAATCGACTCGACATCAGCCCAGCAAAAAAAAAATTACAGACGGCCAAATAAAATTACATATTTGCGCAAGCCATCTTTAAATAAAAACTAAGTTGACCGAACGCATTTCAGAAGTCGAGCTCTAAGCGGTTTGCAGCATTGCCAAATCCAAACAGCATTCCCAATAAACTAAATTAAGTTAAAGAAAAAATAATAAAAGGACTATAAAATATATTAGTTTTACTTAAGAACATATAAAACACAAAAATTAGACCTATATTTAAAGAAGAAAGCATCAAAGTGCTTAAAACTTAAATGATAAATTAAAGGTATGCACAATTTGGCAACAACCTTTTGAGTTTTTTGACACAAATTTGGCATTCTTTAAATTCCTTTACCCTATCTTCCTATCGTGGTCCAACTATATTTTATTGGAAATTCTTCTCCCTATGGTAAGTCTTTTTGGCATAATGACATTATTCTTTTGACAATTTTAAAATAAAGTTATTTTTTTCTACCAACTATAGTAAAACAAATCATACATAATACAGAATAATGAGCTTTGTTTAATATTAAAAGAGTAATATGTGTCTCAAATCTGTTTGACTGCTGGCACTGATAATGCACGCCGACGCGTGGCGCCGCATCATATAAAGTGTACCTACCTAAGGTGCCTAAAAAACAATAAAATAAAAACTAAAAAAGGCAATTTTCCAACACTTGTAGTAACTTAAGATTTATGTAAAATTGAAGAATATGCTATGATAGGTCTTATAATGGTATATCCATGTGACTACAATAAGTGGAAATCAATGTTAAAATTATTTTACACATAGTTTAGTGTAAATTTTTCTTACCGAATAACAAGTTAAATTAAATCCAGATTTTTTTTTTCGTTTATTAATATTTTTAGAAAATATTTATCAGCTCGAGAAAATTTCTGATATAAATTAACCTCCTAAATTTAAACATATAGCGAGCGTACTGTCTTATAGGCAGTTAAAATGTTATTTTATATACATACCCAAAGGTGATGGTGAGGGATTTTCTTCACATCCAGCATTTTCCGAGACTTCAATGGATTCGGACTGACTATCAACATCATCGGTAGCAGAACTAACACTGATAATAGGCGCGCCGCTCGTCATTGAGCAAGTCTTTGCTATACTATGGCTCTTTTTAAGAGTTTTTCCGTTAGTACTAATACTGAGACCACCGTCTGGTTTATTGTCTTTGTCACTAGGAATTATAAAAACTGAGGATGCTGCGCTTATTGTAGCCGAGCTACTATCTTCAAAAGAGGACACTTTGCGTCGAGCACCCTCTAAGCCCGAACTGTGCGTAATAGGCACGGAAACGGAGGCGCGGCGTGGCGTCTCATACGTATCAACGTGAAGTTTTTTGCCACAATCCAGAGTATGTTGTTGAGTCAGCAAAGAGCGTTGTACCTAGAAAAAGCATCATTGATTAAAATAAAAGTGTAGCAGCTTTAATATTTACTACATTTTTTTGCAGTGGTAACTCAGAGTAACATGGTCCTACATCCCTTTAGCACAAGAAAAAATAAAACTCCACACACTACAAAAAGTAATTTGGGCAATTGTTTGAAAAGTGTCCGCAATTCCCACATTGACCAAGTTTCTGATCACGAATCTGAAAAACTTTTTTGGCGAAAACGTTTCGTTTTCGAGATATTCATCATCAAACATGAAAATAAATTAACTTCATTTACGCAACTCCTCCATCTTGTTTTACAAAATTTTTGATTTTTACACCAAATTAGAACAAAATAGTTTATAAACACCTTTTAAAAACTTGTTTTATATATTTTATACCTATTTTTCATTTAATTGCAAACATTCACGTTCAAACTCCGCAACCATGTATACAATAGGGAATTTTTAAGCAAACATGGCTGCCCTGTTTGAAAGTGATACTTGACAATTTAATGAAAAAAAGGTTTTAAACAAACATAAAAATAGTTTTTTTAGGTGTTCATAAAATAACGTGTGCCACTTTAGTGTAAAAATAAAGAATTGTGTACAAAAAGCAGGGGAGATGTAGTGTAAATGAGGTTAGTTTGATTTTCAAGTTTGATGATGGATATCTCGAAAACGAAACGTTTCCGCTAAATATTTTTAGATTCGTGATCAGCGGAGTTGCGGCCACTTTCTAGACAATTCTCGTCACTTGTTTTGGTAATTTAGAAAATTAAATTTATAACTATTTAACTAACAAGGGTATTAATAAGAGCCCTTAATGATCGAGGCCATTTAACGCGCGAGTCTATTGAGATCATTAATCGCCAATTAAGGCCCAAGTTAGTTAAAATATTTTTTCGGTGATCGTTTTGTTATTAAATTGTGAAAATAATTATTTTTATTTTTTTTTCGAGATGTATTTCAGTTTTAGGCAACGAACTTTATAGATGTTTGAAAGTTTGTTTTTTGAATGTCAAGAATATAAATAAACTAAGGGCCGCTTGCACCGATTGAATTGAAGTGTGGCTTATTAGTTTGTTGAACCGCCATAATTTTTTGCCGGTTTTACTAACCGGGTATATAAACTATTTTCGCAAAATAGTTTATTTTTTCACCTTCAACTAACACGGAAAAGATTTTGAAGTTTATAGTTATGTCACGCACATTAAAGGCTTCCAGAATAAGCGACAGTAGAAGACAACGCTGTATCAATTTTTCATATGAAGAAAAGATGACACTTTTAAATATACTTGCTAAACACCAAAATATTGAGAATAAAAAGACTGACCAGGCCACAATTCAGGAAAAAACCGTGCTTTGATAAAAGTTTAGGTTGAATTTAACGCTATTTTACCTGATAGGTGTTACAGAAATTGAGCAACATTAAAAAAAAAATATGAAAACAAAAAAAGGCGCAAGGAAAGCAGCGACCGATGAAAAATAAAGTGTACAGGAGGGGGTTCACCTAAGATAGTGAAAAAAGATCCTGCACATGAATACTAAAACTGTACAGGGCCTTGGTAATCCTTTCGATTCAGATTCAAATAATACAGCACCCAATGCTAAATGCAAGCCGCATAATGAAGAATTGGAATACAAATTAAATACAGAACAATTAAGAGAACAACACAAAGATAACTTGGAATTTGAGATAATTGAGGATGCTGAAAGGTCTTTCTTGGATGATAAAAATAATAATAGAAATAAAAATACTTATAATTTCCTTGGAATATTGTCAGATTTTAAAGATGATTCTGTAGATACACATTATTCTTGATAACTATTTAAAACAAGTGTCTGTTTATTACCTTTTTTAGTATTACTTTGGAAAAAATTTGTATTATTTGTAATGTTAAAAGCAAAGTTATTTTAGGATTTTTTGGTTGTTTTCAAACAAAGAGTTTTGTTTTAATTCTTAGATAATAAAATGCGTTAACCTAAAAATGTAGGATAAATACTTTCCCTATTTTTGCAGCGTTTTCAAATATTTAAAAAAGAGAACTTAAGACAAAAGAAAATTTAAACAATAAAATAAGTAAATAATTTTATTTCGATTATCATAAATTTAAAAAATAGTTTATTATAGTTTGTTGGGTGTGCTGTGGGATTCAATTTTACCTTAGCACATCTGGAATGACTTGGCCCAAGTCAATCAAATAATTCAATTAATTGAGGTTAGGAAAGTGGGCTTTTTCACTTTAAGCCTATGGCGGCTTTTAATAAGCCTCGCTTGAACTCCTTTAAGCTAAGTTTAGTAGACGGTGCAAGTTGATATTTTAAAAAGCCCAGTTTAATTCAAAGCCAAGCTTATATTACGATCGGTGCAAGCGGCCCTAAATGTCTTAATTTGTGTATTTTTAGTTGTCTATACCATTTTAACAATTATTAGGTCATGAAAGTTGACGCGAATACTAGTCAGATCGGTGTCCATAAGGTAAACCTCGCATATACTGCATGATGCAACCTAAATATTAATGGAAGTATTCCCATGTGTGGTGGCAGTACCGCGTTGTCTACGAGGCGCGTGAAATTCAATATTTGCATATTTCAGTGCTTGGACATCGTTGACGGAACTGGGAAAAAAGTGTTAACATCTTAAATTCTGCACTCACGAACGTGGGCTGTCTTAAAGAATAAAATTATATGTTGGTAAATTTTTCTTGAAGGTCAATCGATGTGCACGTCTCAAGATTCTCTTTTAAACACTTTTAGATAAGCCCATTGATAAAATACTTTACCTAAAAGTTTTAAGTTGAACTGCTTTAAAAATTAGTTACATTCTTCGCTATATAATGGCCAAACCCAGGGTTGAATTAAAATGGGTCAGAAAACGTTACCGTAAATCACGGAGTGAAAGGTAAACAGACCAGAGATGATCAAATAAATTAATTCTGGTTTTAGTGCTTAGCTACGGCAAGAGCTCACATTAGTCAAACGTAGCTATATCAATGAAAATGTATTATCAACTATGCATTACGCGCGTATAGTTTACATTTTCATGGATATAATTAAGTTCGACCGATGTCAACGCTGACCGTCGGTCAAACATTGAATTCAGCCTAATAAAACGGTTTTAATGGATAGGCAAGTAGTAAGTAAAATAGACCGACTATTGCACACAAATTTCTAAATCGTTTACAACGTTTGATGAAATTTGGATTCACTCCAGAGACAAGACAAGGTTCGAAATGGTGAGCTGCGAATGGCGAATCAGATTTCAAAAAGAAAAAACCTTTTTGCGTATCTTTGTTACAATAAATACTGATTTTAAGAACCTCAGCAAACCCTATGCGCTATAGGATATGCATATTTAAAACGTTAGTATATAGCAAAATAAATGTAAATTATACCACAAAAAAATTGTTCCCTGATTTAGGGCAGGAAATTTTTACCCCATTATCGTTATAAGCATTAACCAGCTTTTTATATGATATACAATCAAAAGTGAGATCCACATCTGGTGGTTAGCTAACTGTAGGTATTTGGCAAAAAGGACAGGCTTGTTTTATATTTATTTAATTTTTTTTAAGAAAACTCTGTATAGCTACTAATGCATATTACCCGTCGTCTCTTTTGACTAAATAATCAAGGCAAAAATAGTTCTACCCATACAAAAAGATCTTTTACAGGGTGTAAAAAGTATGATGCTCACGATTTTAATGGGCGATAGTGGAGCCCAAAACAAGTCAAAAAAGCCAAAAACACATAAGTCAAAAGTAATTGTTTTTGAAATATGGCTTTTCAAAGTTTAAAAAATCTGGAAACACTGCGCCCGCTTCATCACATCGAGTCGAACGTGGAACGTTTTTTGCGAGGTTTTACATATTACTCTCTATTTAAAAATAGTTTTATTTACATAGTGGCGGTAAATTAACTTCTTACAATTTTAATAATTAATTTGGAATTAAATTTAAGTAAAACAAAATAAATTAGTGTTTACCTTATTTTCTAATTTTGTTTTTGAACTATGCAGCTCCGCAGCTCTTATGCATGGGCCACCCCTGCGGAAAACACGTTTTTTTTCTAATTTATTTGGGGTTTTTATTTGCAATTAAAAAATAATTGTACTTATACAAAATTAAACTGAATTTCCATTTTAAGAACACAAATTATTATATTTTAAAACAGCACTTTTTTATTTTGCTTAAAGAATAAGATTCCTCGGTTGCACACATCCCGTTTTTAAAACTTTTTGGTAGGCCTGTACTATGGTTGTTTTATTTTGCTTGAAGAATAAGATTCCTCGGTTGCACACATCCCGTTTTTAAAACTTTTTGGTAGGCCTGTACTATGGTTGTCCTAAATGGATGTAGCCGTCGTGGAAATCTTTTACGGTAAATTTAAGCTGCTAGATTAGCTTTTTGGTTTGCCTTGCGGAAGATTAATAACATATTGGCATATTTTCCCGATTTAAAAACATTTTGACCTACAACGGACACACATATCGCCATCAGTACACACAATGCACGACACACGACTGTTTTTACATTTTTAATTTATAGATTAAATTATTTAAAACTTAGTTTTTTTTATTTAGCAAATTAATCTACTGAAAAGCAATTAAGACGAAAGTTTCCAATTGTTAAGCTTTTAAGAAATAATTGCTTCCAAAGTTTGCAACTTTAATATCGTTTAGAGTTTTAGACAAACATCTGTCAAGTTTTGACAAATATGTCATATAAACTTTTTGACTTGTTTTGAGCTCCACTATCGCCCATTAAAATCGTGAGTATATATCATACTTTTTACAACCTGTATATTGGTTTATTTAGTTACCTTTTACCATTAGGGCAGACACGATGTATTAAAATATTAATTACATTTACCTTTTCAGTTAATTCAGTTACTCCTACGCTTACATCAGACGAGGAACTTTCTGTATCCAAATGGGTGGAATTTTTTCGATTTCTTGTTGGTGTTCTTGGTGGAGATGCAGGCGTTTCCCATGGACATACTTCTTCAGATGTTGAGGCTCCAGGAATTATACTTGGCTTTTTAACTCTGGTGTAAATAAAAACTGATGTTAGAATTAACACTAACTTAAAAGTAGCTAAGATCAAACTTACATTTACAAGTCAAGACAGGCAACATTAAATAGCAAGAATATTTATGCAGTTTATATAAAACGTTAGATAAAAAAAGAATATTATTTTAATAAAATATTAATTTTGAACTGCAAAATGTTTGTTTTAGACCGTATATATTGTAGGTACTAATTTTATACATAATACATATATTTTTTAATTGCTTGTAATACTTCTAGTATTTGTAACCCTTGCATTTCTTAAAAAATTCATAGAGGAATAGATCCATTAACTAATTTAAAAAATAACCTGCATATACGCTGACAGTTCATACTATTTATTAAAAAAAATGTAACGCACCATGATAATTTAGGACAGTAGATATACTAACGCAGCTTCCTAGATCTTAGAAAAATTTAAAATATTAAAATATGGTATAAATCGCCAGGAACCGATGGCATGTATCCAGTAATGCCCCAGAGAGGACCAGAGCTTTTACTACATAGACTGCGTCTACTTTTAAGAGGCAGCCTAGCTTTGCGTTATATACCAACAACCTGAAAACTAATCAGAGTAGCATTTAGGATGCGGCATGGCAAAATCTTTAAGACCAGAAAAATTGCTTGATAGGCACATCAGGGAAAACGCACTTACGAACAGACCTCTACACAAGGACATACATGCATACACAGTAGGTAAGTCTACAGAAACAGCAGTACATGAACTTGTGGAAAAGGCCAAATACAAGGAGGTACTAATGTGTGCATTCCTAGATATAGAAGGAGCGTTTGATAACCAAGGAAGTTTAAAGGTGTATGGAAACCCAATGCTATGGCCCATTCGATCAAAAAATGTCCAGCCCAGTATGAAAATAACTGTCAGAGTTGGCCCCGCCGATTTTGGGCATTAACGAAATTCCACGAAATAATTTAATGTGTTGCTTACTTACACACTGAAAAATCAGTGTGTAGTTAGGTAACACATTAAACTTTTATGAAAGCCGTATTAGTTTCGATTGTTTTGCTTTGTGTGATTATATTTTGTGGTTGCAGAAGTTTTTTAGATTGATAAAAACTTTCTTATTTTAGTGATTAGTGTTTATTAAATGTGTGACTATAATTTTGTGTTTATTTGTTTGTTACTTATAATATCGTAACAAAATAACTAAAGGTTGTACGGTTTTGTCTTGCAAATATAAGGGTAACATACCCGGCATTTTTTACTTTAGGTAAGTATTTCTTATATTTAAATTAGGTGCTTCTTATGAGACGCAACGTTAGGTAACCGAATAAATAATAATATATCAATTATGAATAATAGAAA
Source organism: Listronotus oregonensis (assembly GCA_019359885.1). NCBI lineage: Eukaryota > Metazoa > Arthropoda > Insecta > Coleoptera > Curculionidae > Listronotus > Listronotus oregonensis. The sequence goes on along the minus strand of JAHBCN010000110.1, from coordinate 102,012 downwards.
ATGAAAATTTCATAGGAAATAGCAGTGAGAAAAGTAAGGCAATCTTAACTACCTTTCAGATGATTTCCACAATGTTTGTGTATTTTTGTGGATTATTAAAAAGAAATAAGGTTTACATTTAGGTACTTTTATTTCATTTAATAATTTAGTACATTCTTTTAAAGGATCAAAATTATTAAATACTGGGCAGACCAGGCAAATTTTAATATATACAGGTCCCTCTAATTGAATAAAAAGAAGTACACTTTTATGTTAAAGTTCCTTTTTGCTTTTTCTGTATTTGTTTAAAAAGAAATTAGATTTTTGATTTCTTAAACTTACATTATCAACTTTTTAAGCTCGACATACTGTAGACACATAATATTTAACGGTTTCTCTTACAATGGATACCTAGGTATCAATTTAAACATTTTTAACCACTGTTATTCTGTCTTATGAATGTTTATTATTGGTAAAGAGTATATGCCTAAAGAGCAGTTATAAAAATTTTCACTTTTTAATGTACAACCATAATCTTAGGATTAGATTAAACTCATTTACACTATCTTGCCCTTCTTTTATCACAAAATTGGTGATAAGTACATGAAACTATCATACAATGTTTGAAATTTATTTTTTAAAAATCGTGTTTTTATTTATTTACAAAGATTTTTGGTAAAAATACAAAACTCCCAAAAATATCGACCATTTAAATAGAAGGCTGTAAAGTGGCGCCATCTATTTTTTCCATATTATATCAGATGATATAAAATCCAATATTACACAATAATGTTAAATATTCTATGGTAGTATCGTTTAATAACCAACAATTTTGTGCAAAAAATAAAAAAACAGTGATTGCTTGAATTTGACATTTGATGATGTCAACTTTATAGATAGTAACAAAGAATTATGGAAGTCCGGCTCTGACCTACTATTCATTGCGCAAACTCCGCGAGGCCAATCCCCCGATTCCCGCTGCCCTGCATGCCTGGACAATTTTGTTCTACAGTATTGGGCTTCCATACACCTTTAAACTTCCTTGTTGATAACACGTCCCTCATATCTATCTCAAACGCGTCGAGGCGCAGAGGGATCGACGCAACAAGCTGCACGTGGATAGACTGCGTGCTTAATAGCAGATCAGTATATACTTCAATTCTTGAAGAAACTCTTGTAGCTCGGGTTGAGCGAGGATGTCCGCAAGGGGGAGTTTTGTCCCCACTGCTATGGAACCTTGTTATGGACGACCTACTAAATGTCCTTCAACTGGAAGGGCACCAAACATTGGGATACGCAGACGATATCGTCATTATGGCCCAAGGAAAATTTAACAGCACTGTTAGGTACAAAATGCAACAGGCCCTAAACGCAGTCACCAGGTGGACGAGAAAAAAGGGACAAAACATAAACCCCTCTAAATTAGCCCTAGTTGTCTTCACCAAAAAGAGAAATCTAGAGGCTAAGGACCCCTGACCCTACAAGGTGAAAAAATTAAGATTGTGGGAGAGATAAATTATTTGGGTGTCATCCTAGACTCTAAACTTACCTGGAAACAACATCTTCAGAAAACAAAAAGGAAGCGGAGATGACACTTATGTAAATCAGACGCGCTCATGGGAAAACATGGGGTCTTAAACCAAAAATGGTTTATTGGTTCTACACCATGGTGGTAAGGTCTATGATAACATACGCATCAATAGTATGGTGGCATCAATAGTATGGTGCGACAAAAAACTGCTGTTACAGAACTGGCCAAGGTACAGAGACTTGCTTGCTTAGCTTTAACAGGAGCAATTAAAACAACCCCAACAGCAGCCATGGAGTGTCTCTTAGATCTTCCACCACTTAACCTCAAAGTGATGGGAGAGGCAAGAATGAGCTACTTTCGACTGCAAGAAAACCAATGTACAACATATATAAATTTTTAAAATTAGAGTAAAGTAAGAAAGCCAAAAAAATATACCGGGAGTTCCATTTAAAGAAACTAAACCTGGTATTTTTAAACACACTTCCGATGCTCTTTTGTTTTATCTGATGACAAATTCTGACGGTTCAGTAAAAATATTTTAACTCCTGTAATTTAAAGTTTCTTCTTACTCTTAAAATAAAAGCTCTGGTTGTGCTCCAAAATATACGGAAAAACCTTGTACATTTGTCAATGCTGCAATCTTCAAACAAGTTTGCACTTGTGATTTTCGTTCGTTTAATTTTGCAATGGGCGTACTTACTCCCAAAATATAGTTATTCGTTGATAGGATATTACCCACTAGTGCTTTTGACATAATTGTTAAATTTAAAGAAAAAAACGAAATAATGGAACAAAATCCTAAAAACGGTATTTTGACGTACTAAAGAAAGATAAAGTGCGGTTTTGATAGTTAAGGTGAGTTTGGGTAAAATAATTTTATTTTAATTTACCTCTTATTTCACTTTAAAATTTATTTGGTTTAAGTTAAATAGACATTAATACGTAAGAGCGTTCATGCAATCTTTAAAAATAACTTACCTTAATTTTCGTAATATTTTATTATCAGATTTGGAAAAGTTTACAACTTTAATTTTTTACTAAAATCAAAATTAAAGTGAAGTTTTAGGCAGGTAATTTTTAGAAGGCCAAACTAACGTTTCACATTTTTCTTTACTTTGTCTTAAAATTTGAAAATTAAATAAATAAAGTATTTATTAAAATAAAAGCTTTTTTTACCTAAACCAAAATTCTTTTAAAAAGTATATATTGAACTGTTTAATAGTAAAACAGTATTATGTGTTTTACAAAAACACTGAAAAGTGTGTTAAATAATTTCTTTCTAAACTTTAGGTATTCTAAAGTAATGCCTTTTTTAAATACAAAATATTGAAATTTAAACAAAGAATATTTATTCGAAAATCCTAAATGTTTGTATTGAGAGTGTAAACTAAAACAAACAGCAGTTGCTATTGTGGTTGTCAATAATTTTTTGAAAACTCTCAAATTCCAGTCAATTTTATTTTAAGAGTACACCACATTTCCTTCTTGAAGAGATGAACGAATCAAAATCTTAAAGAAAAGTGTTTGAGAATCTATTTTAAACGCTTTTTTCCTTTACGATAAAAGTGACTTGGAATTTGTAGCACCGTCCGCAGCAAAAAAAATTGCGGGAGACGTGGGCATCGAGCGCAGTGTCCCCTCCACGGTCGACTCAGTACGTCTCGGTCGCAAATTTTTGCTCGACGCGCTAGGTTTACAAGCATTTTTAACAATGATCTTCAAACTTATATGAAAATGTGTGATATACATTTGTAGCTTTTAATCTCAACTTTAAAAAGCTGTTTTAAAAATTCAAATGTGGTCGATCACCAATTATTATTCCTTAGAATATTTGACAGAACTAAATCGGTGATGAAGAAAAGGCACAATTGAGTTCTCCAACGATGCATGAATTTATCGCTCCTAGATTTCTTTTTCGCTTAAAAAGAAACACTTACAGAATTATTATCGATTTACACAAGAATTATAAATAATTCGTAAATAAGAATTTTATCTTGCAGAACATCGGCAAGTTTAAGCAGAATTTTATATTTATAAAAAATTGGTCCATTTTGAATATCTACTTAACTAACGTATTTTTTTAATTTATAAATAACGGACTAAATTAGTTTTAAACATTAAATTACTATGCTTATGATTTCCTTTTATTTTTAATTCCATAGAAATCCCAATTACAAAATTTTTAATTGTTAAATAGTCGTTTTATTTAATTTAATTTTCGAAAAAATAATTTAAAACCTTTCAGTGGTCCGTAATAAAGTAGCTACTTTTATTAAAATTTTATTGTTTAAATTTATAAATTACCAAAACTACTAACCTTAAGTACACAATGTTAGGTATCGTTGAAAAAGGAATCAAAAGATCTTTAGGCAACCCCTCCTAAGAGGTTGCCTATAAGGGTAACATTATGATTATTAGGTGTCCCTCTCAAAAATTAAATTTGGGGTCCAAGAGTTTTTTTTTAATTAAAAATTTGCCCACAATAGTCTTTGTTCGTTTTCCTTTCACCACGCTGTATATTAAAAAAATAAAGAAAAATATTGGGCCTTAAGCTATAACTAAATAAATTAATTTAAACTACTTAAAATATGCCTCTTTTTCTAAATTGTATAATTTTCTGTCAATATAAAAGAAAAAAAAATGTTTTCTAACTTTAGTTTTGTCTTTTTAACTTGTAATTTAAATGCTTTACTCGTAATATAGACAGACTATAAACGATTATTTGGATAAGATCTTCTGGCAGTTTCAAATAATATTCGCAATAAAATGCCTTGGACTTATTTGTGGCAAAGACAATTACTTTATCATCTAATTATAATTTAAGATATTATTCGTAGGCCATTAGTTATCCAAAAAAATTGACAGAATACTTATACAATTTAATTTTTAAATTATTTGGCGATAGGGTTACATTTTAAACCACACTGCAACATTGGAATTACATAGCATATTTACAACATTCAACAATAACTAGTAAACACAGACACCGATTCATTCAAGGGGTGAATTTAAATCACTTAACCAAGGGTGACCAGGTCACCAAGTATGACAACTGTTCATTTACTTATAACCTGAAAAAATTATAATACAGTTTCATTACATGTGGGGACTAAGTTATGTTTGGTCTCTGATTTAAATTCACCCAAGGCAAAACGCCATGCGACTTACGGGCTGGAAGTGGCCACAGGACTGGTTTTGTTCAGGTCTAGGTCTCCCCTGCAATGAAGCATCTAGCTACATCTATACATTTAAAATGTACTGATGATCAGTAAAAGGTTTTTCTAGATAAGATGTAACCAAGGTGGTTTAGTTCAACAATAAAATTGTCATTTAAATTGTAAACTTTTTAAAAATTAAGAAAAATTGCATCTGGTTTTAACTTTATTTTCCCTTATCACAACGCATATATCGCTATAACAATAAAGTTATAATGTTAGTAATTTAATATTTAACATTAAAACACCTGAAATTTAATTATTACATCTAAGGACATTAAGAAATTGTGTTTTCGTGATGATAGATTATGTGTCCATGTGTCATTTTCATAGAGGTACAAATAAGTTTTCATTTTTTTTTGTTTAGTTTAATTTTACAAAACTACTAATGCCTACACCCTAATTTGGATAATTTTCATATTTTGGATCTCTCGAAACATCACTGGGGTCAAAAATGAGCTTTTTGTAAAACATTTTGTTATTTTTAAAATTTGTGAACTTTATGGTTGCTAGTTGCAGAACCACTAGTTTAAAAAAAATGTCAATTTTCGTTTCTCAAATTCATTTATCCTTGCGAAGTCACATTTTAAAACGTGACTTTAAATAAGATCCTCCCCAAAATCGTTTTGCTACGGATTTGTGTAGCCCCTCCATATTGTTTTAGAATGCACCGATTACATTTAAATAGATTTGGGCCCCTTCACGCTTCAGGCGTTTGGTTTTTTTCGCCTTACAAACTTGAGCCTAGCACTTCATAATGGCGTCACATATGCTCCTGACAGAACCTGCATAGATTATTATCCCTTCTGGTAGACAAATTCTCCTAAATGTTTATTTACTCTATATAGTCCCGTAAACTGGCCTACCACTATCCTTATTATCCGCAGTTGTGATTCTCCAGGTCTAGGGTAAGCTTCGGCATTTGATTTACTTTTTCCTTTGCTGCTTCCCTGGCGTTTCTCATCGACAGCTTTGCAATTCTCGCTTAAATCGGTTTTTGATAGATGTTTTTAAAAGACTACCAGAAATTCCACGGAATGGTTAGTAGTGGTCTTGTAGAATCTTGTTTGAGCCTTTTTTAGCTAATATGTATGCCTCTTTTTTCTTAGACCCCGGCAATAATGTCTTCGCAGATGCATATGCCATCGATAAATAGATTAGGTCTTTTCGGGAGAAGGACTTCCCTTTATGTTTTTACTACCTGGTATAACGTTTTGAAAGTGCCAGCTAAAATTATGGTAATTGATTGTTTTATCGAAGGCCATCTTATAAAGAGACTTTGCCTTCTAAGCTTCTTCTATTCTCTAGCCCTTAGTTCTGTAAATCCTAGGATGGGACCGCCATGGTTTAACCTATGTTGTACAGTCCTTACCGTTTCTTGTAAAGATGTGGAGAGAAGACAACCTTTGCAAAACCTCTAAGGCTGCAGGGGGAGTAAATCTTATGGCCCTCATAATATACAAGCTGGCCGTCCTTTGTACATCCTTTAGCTGCCTGTGTGCTACAGTTTGTGTAACCTTTGCTTTCCGGGCAACCGTATGACATTAGGCCAATTATTGCCTTATGGGTAACTTTGCTTAAAAGTAATCCCAAAATATTTTTTTAGCAAGAATGATTTCTTAGTATTTGACTTCTTTACAAAATTTTCTTAAAGTTAAGCAAGATACCTTTGAATTTTTTAAATACTATTTTTCTGGGAAAGGACTTATTTTCTGCGAAGTAACTGACAAACCCTTTTTCCTGCACCAATTGACTCCTAATGTTTTTTCTAAAACGTAGCCTAGATGTCTGCTACGAACACAGTCGTCGGCGTAGTATAGGCAAAAATCATTTTTTTAGGTTTTGAAAGTTAATTTTTGTTTTGGCTGTCTTGCGGCATTTTAATGTAAAGATTAAAAATATTGAAATAAGATTTGCTGCATTTCTTAAATAGTTGTAAAATAGCCACGATTGATATCATTTGTCTGCATCTTTTTCATTTTTTTTTTCTGAACCCTCATTGCTCACTTTTAAATATATTTTTTTAAACACTGTTAAAAAATCACTCAACCAAAGTTTATAGCATTATTTCCCTTAATGTCACCCACAAAGTTATTTGCCAAAAAATATTTTTAAAATATAAATACAAAAATTATTATTAATCAATACAAAAAAATACTAATATTAAATTATGAATCTAAAAAATCCTTCACTGACCATTCGGAATCACACTTGTCATGGAAAATGGATATTAAATCATGGACAAACTTACGAATCGATAGCACTAATTGGTTTTTCTTGTATTTCAATAAATATCGATTGGTGTAAATTTTACCTCGATTCGTAAAGCCTGCGAAACAAAGGTCATTTGTGCCCTATTGGTGTAATTGATATTGAACGCTCAGAAAGCCATGCGCTGAGCAGCCAGGGCACTATTAATTTGCAGCCTACATTGCGCGCATGTGATTAAAGCACTAAATAGATATTTGAAGAAAAAAACGCTTATTTTAAAATTATTTCAAAACTGTTAGTTACATTTTAAATTGAATAAATTAATATTGACATTAATGTTAAATATTTTTTGTAAGCTATTACTAACAATTATTTTTAATATTTTTCTGTGCTTTAAACACACCTTTTATATTACTGAAAATTCCCATTGTTTACCTGTATGGAATATCACTTAAGTTGCTTTGAGAGTGCGAGTGCGGGACCTTCGTCTCTTTTATCACAGTTGTGTGCGTGCCACTACCAACTCCAAAGTGTGATATTTCGTGAGCAGATCCAGACAAGCTTCGATCGCTGCCACGTCGTTTGCTTAAAGCTCCTCCGCACGGAGCAGTGGCTGGAATTTGTTGCTGTCCGGACTGAGGATGATTCGGTTGAGCGCTGGTCGATACTTTCTTTTTCGTTTGTCCAAAACCGAAGAACCTGTTTATTATTAGTATTTTATTATTAAATATTTTTAGACAAAAGAAAACTAAATAAAATGTATACAACGTGTTTTAACGGCATTTTTTTTTAAATAATAGTTTTATTAAACAAAAAACCATATTTAGTAATTCTTAATAGATGTACGCTTTGTCAGTGTGTGTCTATGTATTTAAAATGTCTTTGAGTGCGTTTGAAAAAATAAATAAAAACGTTTTAAAGGCTACGCGTTTATATATCTGTAATCTAAATATGTAATGGATATATTTTAAGCGATTACAATTTTTCGTTAGCCAGACGTCATAAAATCATTGTCACAGTATCGAATTTTTCAAGTTTACAAGCTTTGTGACCACTTTGTGGCTTTAAGAGAAAAATAAAATGTGGCTCAGATACTAGTTCATTTCGGATAATAAAATGTTGTATATTGACAACTCTTGTGGATATTAACTTTTCAGGAGCACCCATCATTTGTCTGTGGTTTACTCCTGTTTGTTTAATATTTTAGAAACTTTTTTCCTGTCAGCAAAGCCCTTGTAAAATTACTTCTTCTTTTACAGACCTAAGGTATATCTACATTGCATTCCAAATACAGAGTGGAAAAATCTTCCTTCTCCCTGCACTAGTGAAAAATAGATCTTTTTGCACTAAAGTGAAAAAATGTATTTTCACAAGCGCGCGGAGAAGTTAATTCTAAACTTACAAAAAAATATGCATTACAAGATTTTAATTTTTTTCTTTTTATATTACCTAATAATTGTCAAAATAAAATACATTTCAGTTATATTTTTAGTAAACTACTTTAGAATGTATGATGCCATTTTTATTTTAACAAAACATATTTTTTTAATAATTTAAAATAATTAGGTCCAATTGCTAATACTTTATTATTTCATGGTATTTTTAAACTACATTTATGTTCATTTTAATTGAAATCTACCCCGTAATAGGTAAGTAGTAACTTTTAACTTTTTTTTAAATTTTACTTAAAAATATTTAGTGTGTCTATGTAAAATACGTGAATAAAGTTTGCTTTTGAATATGGGCAATGACTTAAATAAATACAAATAAACTGTAAAAATGACTCTCAAATTAAAAAAATAATAATAATTTACCTAAAAGTGGTAATGTAAAAATAAAAATAATAGAAGTTAAAGATAAATTAATATTTTATTTAAGAGATTTTATCATAAAATAAAACATAATATTTTGGTACATCTATACCATGACCATTTTTTGACAATAACTTACCGCTTTTTTTGTAAGGGCTGAATTCCATTTGACAATAAATTTTTGTAGTAATCCGATCTTACAAACCTAGGATAACAATCTTTTTTAAGCAGTAGATTATATACGTGTTCCTGGGCGGCATCAAAACAAAACCGACTGTTGTTCTTCATTCCATCAAGAACTTTGTCCATCGTTTGGTTGTCGATGTTCACTTCGGCAGGAGATCCATGTTTAACATAGTTTCTAAAATAAAAAGTATTATAGACAGTACACAGTGTTGATTTAAAATAAAATACAAATACATTTATTTACTGTTAACAGAAATAAGAAATAAATATGGAAATTAGGCATTTTATGTTTAACAAAAATATTTTACCTAACCTTATTTATAGGAGATACAAACTGTTTTTTACCAGTCTTTATAGAATTCTAATATAAAATAGTTTTTCCAAATTTATTTTTAAAAAGACTAAACAAACCGTAATTTGGTAAGATGCTGACGCAAAATCCTATAAATACCAGCGATTTGCTGGGGAAAAGCAGTGCGTTTTTGGCCAGCTTTGCGAAAGCAACAGCCGCCAGATACAAGTGCTTATCTCCCCTGATTATGCGGATATTCAAGCGATTCCCAAAAATCTCAGTGTTGACGTTTCAATACGTATTCCTAAATTTTCTTGTTATAAATTAATTTATGTTCTTTTTTAATTTTTGTTTGCGGTTAAATACTTTTTTAATTCTTTTTTATTTTGTTAACACCTTTTTTTTAATATTATATTTTTTAAAAATCCAGGAAACCTGGTTCGGCTGCGGCTCAGATTTTACTCATTGGGAGTAGCTAGTTGCAACCGGGGAAATTGGTCCCCATTTTTTTTTATTTTTAAAAGAAGTTCCTTCCCATTTTAATGCAATCCAGCCTAAAACAAACGTTTGGAGATTTGTTTCATAGATTGAATTCAACTGTTCTTCATTTTATTTACCGTTCTAGAAATAGATTACTAGACCTAAGACATAAACCTTGTTTTTTTCTTGTAATAAATTCCCGAGTTTTATTAACAAAAATGATTAGTAAAATAAATTTTGTTTTAAGTCAGTCTGAGGAGATAAGTACTGCCTCTCAAGTTCCCACAAAAAGAGGACGCCCTTGCCGAAAAAGGGTAAAAGCAACAACTACCCCATTCTGTTCCACGGGTTCGAAGTAGGACCGCGAAGCACCGTATACAGCGCCAGAACAGGCGGGCGCGTCTCGGTGCTGCTTCGTTACCCCCCGTGTAACACAATGGGGAATAAAAAGTATTTTACCCAAGAGGGCGCAAGGAAAGCTCTGTTTTAATTAGCTCAGAATAATACTAATAATAATAACCCCAATTCCAAGACCTTTTGCGCTACACAACTTTTCCAAAGGCCACTCATCGCCACAACCGCGGATTACAGCAGGTCTGCGGATAATTGTGCCAGTCAATTAACCCTGGTAAACGAGTACAATAGGGTAGTTAACCCCGTGTCGCCCCGCAATAACGACACCCAGAAATGTCCCCTTATTATTTCTTAATATCTTTTTATTTAAAGGTTTATTCGGTTTTCAGGTCGTTACTAGCGTAAAAAATTATATTTAAAAGAAATTTATTTTATATAAAAAAATAAAAGTATTTTTTAAGCAAAACTTTACTAGTGTCTTTTTAAAATACTAGGTGTTATTTAAAAAAGTTCCAAAGGCCGATCATCGCCACAACCGCGGATTACAGCAGGTATGCGGATAATTGTGCCAGCCAATTAACCCTGGTAGACGAGTACAATAGGGTAGTTAACCCCGTGTCGCCCCGCAATAATGACACCCAGAAATCAAATGCCTTTTCTCATAACCAAGCTGGACAAATTTTAATCCACCAAAACGTGATGGCAAAGGCTCCCGAGAGGCCTAATGTGGAAGTGGCGTTGTCCGGGGATTCTACGGACGGACCGATAAATCCAGGCACGCCCGAATACTGCACGGACTACCCTATCTCCGAGGTACTAGATAAAAATGTTCTAGAGACCCTGGATTTAGTTAAAAGAACCATATGGCGAAATAAGGCCAAACGCGTGCTTTTGTCTGGCCCAAGCTCTGTCCAAAGGCGGACCGAAGCCCCTATAGACACCAAAACTCGAGATTCTCAAAGAGATAACATCTCAATGCATTTAATAAATTAACCGTACTTTTTAAGTGACTAACATAAAGTCAAGCACAAATATTTTTTATAAAGTTTTTATAATGTCCCTAAAATCTCCTCTTTTTTTAATGCAGAAATTTATATTTCCGCCAAAAACAGAATATGTTTTCTTTTATGTAATATATAAAAAGAATATATTTTATATATATATATATATATATATATTATATATATATATATATATATATATATATATATATATATATATATATATATATATATATATATATATATATATATATATATATATATATATATATATATATATATATATATATATATATATACAGATGAATACTCCTTTCTGATAATTAAGGTATTTATTGTTCTACGTTACGGCTGTTGAGGTATATTTCAGTTTTAGGATTTACTTACTCGTATATTTCTTGTATTTTCCATAACACTTGGGATTGCGACGATCTTCTTAAATCATTTACAGCCAACCAAAATAAAATATTTTCCTCACTTTTTTCTTTTTGTAAATAGTTGGTGAATTCTTGAACGCCAGTTGGATCCGAAAGCAAATCTTCCATGGATAGTCCCCACTTTCGAACCCTTTTCTCTGTTGGAATCTCAACTCTTAAAAAAATAAAGCTTAATCAATAAATTTTTTTACCATTATTATTTTTTAATTTTTACAATATGTTTATATTGTACTATGAAATTTAACAATTTTAGAAGTACTTTTATTTGTATCAACTCTTTTTGAAAATAAAAATTTTTAATCAATCAGCGGTAAAAAACTTTTTTAGGCGCTAAATATATTTTGCCGAACATGATATAAGTAAGGGTAAGTAGATAAATAAAAATAAACAACATATAAACGAATTTTATTTATTCCATTTAAGAGCACAGCTTTAATAAAAAAAAACAATATTTTTTGCCTTAAAATGTACCTGTTTTTAACGAATTTCCAGTATGTTAAAAGAACTAATGTAAACAAACACCTAATATTAACTTTTAATAGAAATTAAATATAGCGAAGCTATCGCAGCTATTACATTTTTATAGTACCGTGGCACATTCTCCTTATAGAAAATCATTGTCAGTGTTTAAACATCCCAAATGTTTCTAAATTTTTAAGTTTTGCGAAAACTTTATTTATTGTAGAGTGTAGTATTTTATACCTAAATTACAGTTTTTTGTATTTATTGCTTTTTTATAAATGTACAATATTGACGTTTCTAATAGCCCCACTACTTAAAGGGTGCAAGTTGTAACTGAGTAGCTTTTCTATGGTTATCTAAGCTTTTTAGTTTCCTATTTAAATAGTTAGACTGACAGTAATTCTGGTCAGATAGAATCTTTCAAAATATGTACTAAATTCCTTTTCAGGTAAAAAAATTATGTATAATGGCAAACATTTTTTCACTTTATTTTAATGTTAGTCATCTTAAAAAAAGTTACATTTTAAGGTAAACCAGCTTATACATAAAATTACTTATGTGACCCCAAGAGTATTTTATCCAAGCGATATTTAAACAGCAAACATTATAAACGTCAGCTTACAAACGTAAAGAAAACGAAACTTTTAATAAAAAATTCGGAAATGTATACATAAATAAATATTATAAGAATTTAAATAGAGACAATAGTAATGGTCCTGTGTTGAGATCTTAAAAAAATAAAAACATGATTGCGATTTGCAATTATTAATTATTTAAAGATTTATGATATACCTATCTTTATACGTCATAACTTTGTCAGCTATGATACACACCTTTTATTAATAGACATTATATAATACTCTCGACGCAAAAGTGATACAAATCAAAAATATAATTTAATTAGAGCCAGAAGAAAACAATAATTATTTTCAACTTATAGTTTAAAATATTTACTAATCAAATTTTAGACTGCCATCTCCAAATCATTAAAGTAAGTTAAATTTGGTTAGTTCTTATTAGTATGAATTTTTTAAGACTCAATTTTACAAGTGCGATATTTTATTAAAATATTTACTATAGTTATTTTCGATTTTTAATCACCTTAAGTCATCGTACATGATGTCCAGGTTTTGTAGGCAGTGGCGTATCTAGGATTTTCAAACTTTACATTGCTAAAAAGTAAGACATGGGACCAAATATATACCAGATGCTTTAAATTTTAGGAATTGCGAAAAAAAGTTGATTTTTTTTTGGTGAATGGTGTTTGAAAGAACAGAAAATTTGATTTATTTTTAGAAGTTCTTTAAGCTTTGTTACTTTAACTTGATCGGGCAAGGATTTAGGTAAGACTGCCAGAGCTTGTAAAAAAATTGATAGTTTGCAAAAGAGTGGCTCTACAGATAATGTAGAAGAACAAGTAACAAGGAGGATAAAAATACTTAAGAGGTTAGTTAGTGTGCCAGTCACGCATGTGGCGGCGCGACCGCTTTATATATTTCCCATTTTGCATTGCAGAATTGGAATACCTTCTTAATTATTATCTTACAAAAATGTCATTTTAATAATTCAGGTTATAAAATTGTCAATTATTGCGCTAGGGCAATATTTTTACTATATAAGATAAATAAGGTCATCCTCTAAAATGAAACAAAACTCTAAATTTTTGGCATCTGTGAAATCTTATAAACAGTTTGGGCTAAAAGTCCCGTTATTATTTCTTAATTTTTTTTTATTTAAAGGTTTATTTAGTTTTCAGGTCGTTACTAGCGTAAAAAATTATATTTAAAAGAAATTTATTTTATATAAAAAAATAATATTAATTATATATAATATATAATTAAAATACTAGGTGTTATTTAAAAAAAAGTTATTATTTAATACAAATTAATAATATATAAATTAATGTTAACATCATTTTTGTTCAAACATTTTGTATTAAACTAAATAAATAATTTTGTTATCTATTTATAAATAATTTTAAAATTTAGGCTTTCCAAACCCATTATATATTCTGTTTTATTCCGAAATATTACAAAATTAGATAGTTAATAATTTAGTGTACAATGGCCATCATCCGCTGTTTTAATGGAAGTTGACCATTAATGTCAATCTAGTCAGTCAATTTTAGAAAATTAATAAAAGGGATGGAAATCTCCATATTTATTTACAATAAATTATAATTTTTAGAAGTATATTATTAATTGAGCTGTTAATGTATTTGTAGTTTATTTCCTAATTAAATTTACATATTAATTTATTTTAGATGTAATCGGCAACATTTTAGCCAAAAATGAATCACTGACATTCTAGTGCCTTTTTTAAAAAGTTGAAAAGTAAGTTAAAACCATGATTTAAAAAAACTAATAAGTTATTTTATCTATAATAAGTTATTAAAGCTGGTTAATACATTTAATCGTCTAAAAATATTTTTAGTTTTAAAAAAGTTTAAAACAACCCAATAAGATAATGCATTGTTTTAAAAAAATAAACAAAAATATCTGTTAAATAAAGGTCATTTAAAAGGTTTCTCCCTAATGTTATAAATAAACAAATTGATTGGCCAATGTGCTAAATATTTGTTGGTTTTATGGATTCTAACCATATTCCGATAGGCCCGTTATTGTTGAGGTTTACATACACCAAGACAACTTCTATAAAATTAGAGGTAAACCTAAGGAAAATGTTTTACTTACAGTGGAGCATTTAATTGCCAATAAGTAATGTCTTCGTTAACCCATGGATTCGATGGCTGTGGTGGCACCAATAAAGGGTCGAATTCGGTATACGTATCTACGTGATGCACTAAACTTTCTAAGGCTTGCGATACCTTAATCCTGGTTCTAAATAAGCATGTTCTAAGCAGTTCAACCTAATTCAAAATAAAATTTAATTTATTTATTTATAGTAGAATCGAATCATTGTACAGTTAAAATATTCTCATTTGGTTTTCTGTTTTAGTGGTAGTTACTGTGTGAAATATTTTTAAAATAGCCAATTCGCGTCAATTGGAAGAAAAAATCGAAGCGATTTTGATTTACGGTGCAACGCGTAACTTTCACGAAACCGAAAGGATTTTTAACGATTGTTTCCCGAAACGTCCTGTTTGTAGAAAATACTTACGAGAACTTGTATCTAAATTTACAACTACTGGTAGCGTAAACAACAAAAAGTCCCCAGGACGTCCGTCCATCCCGGAAGAAAAGCAAGTTAAAATAATTGGTGAAATGATAGTTAATCCCCAACAGTCTACTTCCTCCGTAGCGAATGTATGTGAGGTTTATCCTTCTACTGTATGGAGACTTTTGAAAAGGAATAAGTATCATCCATACAAAATCCAAATGGTACACGTACACCAGTTAACTGAAGATAACCCTGATGGACGAACAGAATTTGCGCAACGGAAACCATTGCACGGCATCCTACCTATTTCCATAATATTTATTTTAGTAGTGAGTGTGCATTTTTCTCAACGGTAATGCTCATAGAAAAGATTGTCTTTATTGGAGTGACACTAATCCTCACGTCTTCCAGGTAACTCATACTCAATATCCAGAAAAAATAAACGTTTGGGCAGGGATATTGGAAACCATATTGGGAAACCATATTCATCGAACAAAATTTAACAGGGAACTGTATTTAGATATGCTGGAAAATACTATTGACCCTCTAATAACCAAAATCGTCGAAGCGAATCCCAATGCATTTGATATGGATATTGTATTTCAGCAAGATGGAGCTCCACCACACTACTCCAGACAAGTTCGGAACTATTTAGATGACAATTTCCCCGCTCGTTGAATTGGCCGTCGAGGACCTGTGGAATGGCCAGCTCGCTCGCCAGATTTGACACCTCTGGACTTTTTCTAAGAGGCTTTTTGAAGCAAAATATGTACGATCTGAGCCTGCTTCCAATATTGGATATACGACAGAGAATAACAAATATTTGTAGAAATATCGATGTTACTGTTTTTGAAAATGTTCGGCATGAAATTTCAGACCGACAGTTCTTCTGTCAAGAAGTTCAAGGCAATTTCCAGGATTTTTTCAACTGAACTCCACGTATTTATATGAATTATCAAGTTGAGTGTTAATGTATTCGGGTAATTATTAAATGTAACACCATTTTGTAGTACGTAAAGGAATTGACTTTATATTTTAGGGTTGTAAAGTAGTCGTCAGGAGCTTTAAAATGATGCGCACCAAGACCACTCTTTTCATTTAATTTTTTTTCCAAGATGGCGCCCAGCAGCCATCATAAAATTTTCATCTGTCAATTTTACTATAAATATAGTATTCATGCATCAATTACATAACCTCAAATTTTAATATTTTAAATTAATCCGTTCGAAAAATAAAGAGGGGGGGACATTAAAGAAAAGCTCTGTATATTATAATAGCAGGTACTTTTAAAAGTGTGGGTTGTGTTGAAAAATCTGGGATTTTCTTTGTTAACGCCAACGTACTTTAAATTTTGTGGTATTATTGAGATTCTTTTAAGTGGTAAAAATAACATGTTCGTACATTTTTTATTCAAAGCAATAAATTGGTTTTACATTTTAAAAAGCCCACTACAGTAGAGCAAACTAATTTATTTAACCCTGCATTATGCGCTCTACTAAAGTACTATCAAATTAATACAAATTGTTATATGTAATAAAATTTAAGAATAAGGATATAAATATTTAAATTTTGACTAAAAAACCAATACTAACCTCCCTTTTACAGTCTTCTATAGTCTTTTTTCTCGGTTTCAAACCGTTCCAACTTCTAGTGGGTACTGGTACTTGTTCCAAAGATCCCGGAATACCAGGTGGTGGGCGATGAACTCTCCAGTATGCCTTCTCTTGTGAATCGCTTATCGATTTGTCAGGTTTTTTCATTGCTTTGCTAAGTTTTACCTTAAAACAAAAAAATTAATTACAGAAATTAAGTACTGTAGAGATTATTCCAAACACACAATTTTTCAAACAAAAATACTAAACAGAAAAACAAAAAGATGCACAAAAATATTGGTCCCTTCATAGTTATCTTATCTTTCTTACCCATTAAAAAATATTTTTATTTAGAAATACCCAAGTTAATATAAATATAAGAATACAAAATATGGCAGGAAAAATGTATAAGACTGTTCAGAAATTAGGTAGGTATTTTTGAGAGAAGGAAATATTTCTTAGTGTGACGAAGGGTAAGCAGTTACAGCAGAGTATTATTAAATCAGTTTAATAATTAATTGTACTTATTATTAGAAACAGCAAATATTTAAATATATTTAAACTCATTTAAATAAAAATGTAGCAAAATCATTTTTAAAAAGTTTAATTTTTAAATTTTTCAACACCAAAAAAAATTGAAGGGTTTCAATAAATAATTAAAATATTTTTCTTAACTTATGATTTTTTTAACAAAGATACAGGTGCTTTTGTAGGATTGCTAGGGATAATATAAATATACATAAAAAACTTTGTTTGTAGAAAATAAGCTAATTCAAGTAGATATCCTTATTTTAAATTTAATTTGTATATTTCTGTTCAAAGAGATAAAGGTAAAATTCTCTAATAAAGCAACTATGTCCTTGTTTAGATATACATTTTTGTCAAAAAGTACCGGGAAATTTTCAATTTAAATCTAGCGGGGCAATCTAGGAAGGTAAACATTTTTTTTTCTATGTTGGTACAAGTGCCCTTAATTACTATGGGCAAGTTCTTTATTCCATCGATAAAAAGTACGCTGAATTTATGCGCTAAACGTCAAATGACGTCATGAGAAGTTCTGATGGAACGAATTAACGAAAGGTTTAAAAATGCTTTGTTGTTTGTTCTGCAACGTCATTGCTTAGCTGATTGTTGTGTTTCTCTGTATTTATTTATATTTTTCCTCAAGTATTTTATAAAACGCTTTGATGGAATCCATCGCACTCTCCAGTGGTAGTTTAAAAACGGTTTAATGAATTAGCGCTTAATGCGCTGGATCCATCGATACAATTAAAAACTTGCCGTATGCCAAGTTTGAGCGGGATCTGTCAACCAGTCGTTTACAGCAGCTGATTAAGTCAGTCGTAGTCAGTAGTGCGTGGCGATTTTTTACAATGGGTGATTACGTTGAACAAAGAATTTGTTTAAAATTTTGTGTTGAGAATGAAATTTCGTGTGCCGATGCATTTTAAATGTTGTAAATGGCTTTTGGTGTTAAAGCACTATCGAAAACCCGTGCGTATGAATGGTACAAAGCCTTCAAGGAGGGTCGTGAAGTCTTCGAAGACTTGCCTCGTTCCGGACGCCTTCGACAGTTTCGACCGAAAATAACGTCGATGAAATTAAGGAAATAGTGCTTAAAGACCGTCATACCAGCTTGAGAAAGATAGCACATGTATTGAGATATCCCACGAGTCCGCACGTACGATTTTGATTGATATTTTAGGCATAAGAAAGGTGGCCGCAAGTCTCGTTCCAAAAGAGTGAATTTTCTTCAAAGACGCTATCGCGAAAAGGTCGCTTCGGACATGCTGGATCGCGCCAATTCCGATCCCATATTCATGGAACACATCATAACTGGTGACGAAACGTGGGTGTACGAGTATGATATGCAAGCATCGGAATGGGTGGGAAAAAACGAACCGAAACCGAAAAAACCACGCCAAAGCCGCTCAAAAGTAAAGGTGATGCTCATTGTTTCGATATCCGTGGCGTGGTGCACTACGAATTCATTCCAGAGGGTCAGACGGTAAATAAATAGTATTACCTAGGCGTTAGGGTATCCGTAAAAAGCGGCCAAATTTGTGGGCGAACAACTCGGGGGCCACGATTGTGACCGACTTCTCACCAAAACTCAACGAATGTGCTTGAGCAACCACCATATTCGCCAGATTTGGCTCCCTGTGACTTTATCCTCTTTCCAAAACTTAAATTGCCGCTCCGTGGCACCCGTTTTAAGTCAATTAAAGCCATAAACCACAATTCGGCGCGCGAGCTGAAGGCCATCCCGGAAAGCGCCTATAAAAAATGTTGATTGATGATTGGAAGTACCGTTGGCATAGATGTATTATAGCAAATGGAGCCTATTTTAGAGGCGACCCAATAAACGTAAAACCGTTAAATGTTCGAAAATATTTTTGACGGGGATAATTAAGGAATTTTGGGATTGGGTTTTTTAAAAATTTGTTAAGTGCACATTAAATATAGTTTTTACAATTTTTTTTAATATTAAATAGTTATAAACGAAACCGCAAAGTAAAAAAGATCCCCCTCCACAACGATATTGATTTTTACTATTTTTACGATTTACTATTTTTTAAGATTGCTTGAATCCAAAAAAGAATAGGCGAAAAAATATTTAATTGATCGCCAATTAATGAAAAAGCAAAATAAAAAAATCGGCTACGTGCAACGATAACTACATTCATACAGATTATAATAAACTTTGATATTTTATTTTCAGATACCCTGTTTTCGAGAAATGAATGTCGTTGTGGAGGGGGATTTTTTTATTTTTTATTTTACGGTATCGCTTATAGCTATGTACCTATTTAACATTTTTAATAAGAATTTGTAAAAAATATATTTAATGTGCCCTTAATAGGGGCAACTTCTATCTAAACACTTTTCGATATGTGATCCTTTAAATACTTTATTTTGCATTACAATCTTGCACTACTTCGTAAATTATGCGAATTTACATCAAACACTTTTAAAGATATTTGATAAGAAGAATTTGTATTTTCTTATTTCGGGACTATAACCAGACAATTAAATGTTACTTTAATAAGTTAAAACAAAAAATCTACAATGGGTTTTAACGGCAAAAACTTATTTTTTTTAATCTTTATAAAATATATTCTTTATAGGGTGTCATGGTAATAATTTATTGTTTGTTTGTAAATGTAATACGGTGTAACTCCCTAGACTTGTAAAATAATTGTAAATTGTAAAAGATATAATGATTTTTTTCTTTCACCTTTTCACAATAAAACAGTTTTTTAATCTATTAGTTTCAAAGCGCTTAAATGATTTTAATCCCTTTTTGTCCACGTATTAACTAGAAGATTTAAATTCCTGGTTTGAGATTAATCCTCTGATATTCACTATACCTAACTGGCATCCTTTTATATTCAAATACATATAAAACAATAAACAGCAAGTGTGGTGGATTTATTAAAACTTTATGCTCTTTTAAAATTTCAGCGCAAACTGTAGGTTATTTTACAGTCCTTATTTTTCAAAAATACTAAACAAAAATAAAATAGAAAAAAAATAGCGAAAAACAAGTTACTATTTATATATTTTGAAAATTATTCAACTGGTGTTATATAATCTAGGGAAAATGTAGTTATCCATCATGATTAAAATAACAATGTTCAAGTCAAAGTAATCAAATGCATACCGATAATAAAATAATATTTACTAGATATAATCACTTGCAAAGGCAGTGCACGCACGTTTTATGTTTTAAACACGTGTTTGTAATGCTTTAAAATTAAAACTTTTTGATTTATTATAGTTCTGATTGTGGTAAGTACATAAATATTTATTTAGTAGTTTTATCATCATATAAATGATTTTTAATATCGGGCCGAGCCAAGAACATCCCTTTTAAATTCAATTTTTTGAAAATTAGGGATTATGTATCAGTGTATGGGAGGATGAGATAGCTCAGTGCGTTAAGGCATTGAAATACATGTTACGTTTCATATAACTGTTGATATTTAGGCTGCACCTAGTATGACTGCAAATTTATTATTTAAAGATTTTCTGTAAGGCTTTTCCATATAACACGGGTAAATCTGTTAAAAAACACTTTAAACCTAGAAATGATTTTGGAAGTACATGAATCGAGATGAAACCTTTGCATTATCTTTAGAAACAGATCAACTACAAAGTGTCGGAAGGGATATTGGATACTACGAAAGGGAGTGTTTTTTACCCAATTTTTAAACCCACACCCCTAAAAAATACCTTGAGTTAAAAAAAGTTTTTCCCCATTTTTAATTGTACATATAGGTTATTTGGGCTACTGAATTTAATATACATAAAATAATATTTCGCTAAAAAAGTTTTTCCTCGTTTTAACGATAAAAATAGGTTTCTGAGTCACTGAATTTATATATGATATTAAAAATCATTTGAGGGCTTAGAATATACCCTTTTTTAAACCCTACACCCCTAAAAAATACATTTTGCTAAAAAAAGTTTTTTTTTACAATAAATCTGGGTTTTTTAAGTCATTCAATTCAAATATGATATTAAAAATTACATTTGAGGGCTTAGAAGGGCTAAATACACCCTTTTTTACACCTACAACCCTAAAAAAATACATATCGCTAAAAAAAAGTTTTTTTTCCCATTTTTAATGGTTCTTATAGGTTTTTTGGGCCGCTGAATTCCAATATAATATCAGAAATTATATTTAAGGGGTTAGAAGGGCTAAATTTCCTTTTTTTACACTCGAAATGTATGTTTTAGGGGTGTAGGGGTAAAATAAGGATAAATTTTGCCCTTCTTAGCCCTCAAATGTAATTTCTAATATAATATTCGAAGTTAGGCTCAAAAAACCAATATGAACCATTAAAAATGAAAAAAAACCTTTGTTTGGCGAAAGGTATTTTTTAGGGAGGTAGAGTGTAAAAAAGGGTGTATTCAGCCCTTCTTAGCCCTCAAATGTAATTTTTAATATCATATTCGAATTCAATGATTTAAGAAACCTATATTTATCGTTAAAAATAGGAAAACTTTTTTAGAGAAATTTATGTTTTAGGATGGGGGTGTAAAAAAGGGTGAATTTACCTTTTAAGCCCTTAAATGTAATTTCTAATATATCATTTAAATTTAGTGGCCCAAAAAACCTATTTAAGCCATTCAAAATGAAAAAAAAAACTTTTTCTTTAGCGAAATGTAATTTTTAGGGCTGTAGGGTGTATAAAAAGGGTGTATTTAGCCCTTCTAAGCCCTTAAATGCAATTTTGAATATCATATTCAAATTTAGTGACCCAAAAAACATATATTCCATTAAAAACGGGAAAATACTTTTTTTAGCGAAATGTATGTTTTAGGGGTGTAGAGGGTAAAAAAAAAGTGAATTTAGCCCTTCCTAGCCCTTAAATGTAATTTAATATTATATTTAAATTCATTGGCTCAAAAACCTATATGATCATTAAAAATAAAAAAAAAAACATTTTTTTGGCGAAATGTATGTTTTAGGGGTGTAAGGTGTAAAAAAAAAGAGGTAAGAAACACCCCCCTTTCGTAGTATCCAATATCCCTTTCCGACACTTTGAAGTTGATATGTTTCTAAAGAGAATGCAAAAGGTTTCATCTCGATTAATGACTTAAAAAATCATTTAAAGGTGAATTACAGATTTACCCAGACTAATATATCTTGTACGTTGTCTTTGACGATTATATGTGCTTCTTTTATTATATACTTCAATTCGTATCTTTTTTGGTAATTATTGTCTAGAAAGTGGCCGCAACTCCGATTTTGACCAAAGGTATGGGGTTTTTTACGGCGCTGATCACGAATCTGAAAAAAAAATTTGGCGGAAACATTTCGTTTTCGAGATCCATCATTAAACTAAAAATCAAACTAACCTCATTTATATATTCCCCTTCTTTTTGTACACAATTTTGATTTTTTACACTAAAGTGGCACACAATTGTTTTATAAACACCTTTTAAAACCTTTTTTTATGTTTATTTTACACATTTTTTTCCATTAAATTGCCAAGTATCCAGTGGCGGCCCCTGAGATTTATTTTGGGGGGGAAAAAAAAATAATAAAAAAAAGTTAAAAATATTATTTTTAAAATTAAAAACCCTTTTTTTCTGTCCTTTTTATTAGAAAACGAATCGTCACTTTTTTTATCAAAGTCAAGGAAGGTTTTTAAAATTTTTTTTAAAAAAACCCGCTAGGGCATTAAGCCTGTCTTGCAGCATCGTATTTCTAAAAATTTTTTTTTGCGATTTAATGTTAAAAAAATTTTTTTGCAAAAATTTTTTGACATTGGGTTTTTTACAAAAAATTTTGCGGGTTTGGGGTTTCAAAAAAATTTTTTAAGATTATTGTCGGATAAGAACTTAAAAGGGGGAAAAAATCCTTTTAAAAAACAATCGTCCCTGTCGTAAAGGGGGGTTGGTTCAGTTTTTAATTTTACCACTGGAAAAAGGGGTAAGATTTCATTTTTTAAATCAAAATTTTTGGGGGAAAAAAATCTTTAACCCCAAAAAAAATAGTTTCGCTGCACTTAAATGGTCTTTAAAATCAAAATTTTTAATTTTGATTAAAAAAAATTATCAAGCCCCTTCGAAATAACATGTCGCGATTCACCAGCAGACGCGTGCTTTTTGTCCTTTTGGGGTTTTTCTTCCTCTTCGGTTCCCCGGGGATCAGTTTTGGGGTTTTAATTTTTGGGTAATTTGTTTTAAACCCCTTTCCCCTTGCTTTTTTTTTTTTCGTTCCCCAAAAAAACTTCCGGGGGTGCCCCTTTTTAAAAAAAAATTTCAACATTTCAAACTCTGCACTATTTAGATGATTTAAAAGTCCGTTTGCTTCCCCCAAGTGTTGTGGAATCCGTACTATAAAATTTCAAAAAAATTTTTCCAAGCCCCGGGAAAAAAATTTTTTTATTCAAAAAAACATTTAAAGTCCTACTTTTAAAATTCCAGCGTGGAGGGGGCCCCCTGGTAATTTTTTTTTAATTCCTCATAAAAACACTGCTGGGTTTTGCTGATCTTGAAAAGGGGGTTGAAAATGATTCAAATTGGAAAAATTTTTTTCCTTTTTGACATTGTGCCTTTTCCTTTTTTGGGGTTAAAAGGTGGGCTGAAAAATAAAAGAGCAATTTTGGAAAAAACTTTTGGGGGGCCCCCCTTTCCCCTTTTTTTTTAAAACCCCTCATAAAAAAAAGGGTTCCGGATTTGAGCTATCAGTTTTGATTTTTCGGGGAAGGGGAAAAGTGAATGACATCAAGTTCAGCCAAAAGCGTTTTTGAAAAAAGTCAGCCGAGTAGAGCCGGTTTAATAAAAAAAAAAATTCAAATTGTAAAAAATGACATAAATATGAATTATAATAACCATTTTTTTTTTTATTAGATGCATCAGTTGTTTCGTCAGCTTCTAAAGCCAAAAATTTTTTCAAATTTTATTTTTTTTTAAAATTCGATTCGATAAATCTCGCGGGGCCAACAACTCATTTTTTTTTTTCCTTTTTTTAAAAAAATTTGGGGTTTTTTAAAAGAAAACCAAGGATGGGGTCTAATTCAGAAAAAGGGGTTTTTAACCCCCATAAATATGGTTTTCAAGATTGTTTCTCGTCTGCCCTTAAAATTAAATGCACCCAAAACTTTAGAAATAATCAGTTTTTAAAAAATTTCTATTTTTTTGTACCTGTTCATTTTGCTTAAATTTTTTTCCCGCACGTATGCACTGTCTAATTGTTCTCTATTTTTTTTAAAATTTAAAGGGGCCCTGTTTGATTTGGGTGGGAAACCCCAATTTTCGTGTTTTTTTTGTCTGCTATATTTTTTTAAACATCCACACCGTTTCGAGCCCCAACTGTAATTTCGTTTCTAAACAATATACACACAAAAAAAACAATTTTTTGTGCCCCGGAAACCAAAATCCACTTTTTTTTTCGTAAATTTTTTGGGGTTGCCCTTTTAATATTTCTAGTTTTACTTGAACTTGAATACTTTATATCTAAATCAGGAGTAATCGAAACCCCTGTTTAAAAAATTTTTTTGTTCAAACGTCAAGGACCGGTTCTCTGGGGGTAGCGAACCGAATTTATTTCGGATTCCATTATCAGAAATACTTAAACATTCACCAATTTAAACTTAATAAAATTATTCCCCATGCTTTTCCCCCCGGAAACCAAAAAAGTCAAACCCCTTTTCCCCTGGGTTGGACAAGGGCCCCAAAATTTGGGGTTGCCCATCATTGGGCAAAAATTGCGGGGCCAATTCGTTCCCGCGGTTGGGGGTCGAAAAAACAAAAATTGATTTGGAAATTAGTTTTGAGTGCGTTAATGCTCGATCCTCGCAGGTGTCGTGGGGGGAAGAATTTTTGGTAATTCAGGCAATAGACATAAACGGGGAATAAAAAAAAAATTTTAAAAAATTTGGTTTTAAAATTTAAAAAATATTTGAAAGATCTTTTGGGAAATGAAGAGGGTGGGCACTTCCCCCCGTGCCCCTTAAGACCGGCCGCCCTGAAGGACATTTTTTAAATGGTGCAGCCATGTTTGTTAAAAAATTTCCCCATTGTAAAAGGTTTTTCGGCGTTTTAAAGGTTTTTTAAAATTTAAAAAAAAAAGGGGGTTATAAAATAAAAAAAAATTTTTTAAAAAAGGGGTTTATAAACTAGGGGGTCCCAATTTAGTGTAAAAGCAAGAAATTTTGTACAAAAAGGAGGGGGGAATATGTAAATGGGGTTTTTGGGTTTTGGGGTTTTATAAGGATATTTGGAAACAAACGTTTCCCCAAAAAAAGGGTTTTTGGTTTTTTGATAACCCAAAAAAAAAACCCAAAATTGGGGGAAAAAAGTTGGGGTATTTTTTTGACAATCCCCTTTTTTTTTTAAAGGGTTATAAGTCTAATGTCCCCCTTTTACATTTTTTTTTAAAAAATTTTTTTTTCGGGTTTCAGGACCCCTTCAATCATTAGAAAAAAACCTTTTTAAAAACCTTTTTTTTTTTTTTTCAGTTCTCTTTTTAAAATTTTTAAACCCCCTTTTTCTTTAAAAATGTTTTTTTTTTTTTTAACTATAAAATTATTATATCCCTGTTTTTCCCCTTTAAATTTTCAACTTATACAGATTGACTACTGGTTAAAGTTCCCCCCCCTTTTGTTCCCCACGTCGTTGTTGATTATCGGCAACTCTTTTGGCTAGTGTATGGAACGGGATCCGAAGCTAAGATAAACACAAGGCTTAAAATTTTAAGGGGGGTTGGGCGGATGGGGGAAAAAAAACCTGTGCCTTAAACAGGTGTCTCCAACGGGCCTCTGAGACACAGTGCGACCTCTCAGATTATCTAGCCTTTGCGGTAATGCGGGGGGCTGGGGGTGGTTTACCCTAGCCCCCCAAAAAGAAAGCGGACGGGGAAACCCTTTCATGGGAAAAAAAAAGACAAAGGGTTTTCCGAAACGGATAAATCCGTTTCGAGAGCTGCCCCCAAAGGCACAAGCAGACAAAGGTGGGGCCATCGAAATGGTTCACCCTTTCGAAAAAGGGGGGGTTTTAAATCACCCGCGCCCCTTTCACAGGAAGGGGGGAATCTATTACGAACAAACAGGTTTTTAGGGGAAAGGGTCCCTGAATCCAAACGAAGGCGGACAGAACCGCCTTTATAAAAAAGGGTTCCCCGGCTTTAAAAAAGAAAGCGTATAGTACTGTTTTCCCAGGGTAAAAAGGCCGGGATGCGGCCCCAGAAGGAATATCCCCGGGTTTCCCGTAACAAGGACCTGGTAGCTACCCGTCCTTTTACCGGGGAAAAAGGGGGCATGATGGATTTTTAAACGTGCTGCTCGTCATACTCTCCAGGAGACAGGGACACCAGAACACATCAAACACATTTTTACTCGTGTCCGGTAGCGACAAAATAGGATGAGATTAAGAACTCTCCCCCATCTATTTGGATTATTAAAGTCTGACCTATTGGAAGAAATATAAGTGTAAGCCACAATAGACCGAGCTGTCGATGGGGGCGAAAAATCCACTCACCTAAACCAAACTGGGTTTAAAATTTGTTTATAACTATATTATGTTAGTTGGTTGATAGGATCATATGCTCTAACTCTCATTACACCTTAAACAGAACAACGTTGTTAAATCTGACCTTTTTTTTCTGATTTTTTTTTTACTGAAAATTTCAAACAATTATAAAACAATATTCTATTTTACCCATTTTTTACACCAGAACCAACCTTTTATTATAACTTTAATAGTACTATTGTACCCTAATTGTAAAAAATTGTAAAATTTAATTCTGTGTTAAAATTAAAAGATAATTAAATCATCATACGAAATTAAAGATCATTAAATTGTTTTATTCATTATTAAAATAAAATTAAAAATTAAATAATAATTGTTACCCGCTTCCTGAATTTGTTAAATAATTTCCCTTTAATATGGCCTCTCCCGTTACTTACCTACTAACCACAATAGACCGATCGGTCGCGGTGGATGGGTGTTATACCCACTCACTTTAAACCTACCTACCTACCTACTATATTAATCCATTTGACAATTTTGTTCAGATATATTTAAAATATATAATTTATAATACCTACCATTGAACAGGTGCAATAGGTAGCCCTTTCAATAGCTTTCTTTAATAAAGTCTAAATTTCCTAAAATTTACATTTTTTAACCTTTTTCCTATTTATATTTTTTAGTAATTTAAAATAAAAATAACCATCAGAATTAACTTTGATCTTAATTAAATTCCTTATAACATTCTCCTTGAAAATTATGATTCTGATTTTAAAATTGCTTTTAACTCTTTTACATTTAATTTACACAAATACTTATATTTATCTAATTTGTTTGCAATGTTTTACTAAAATAAATATTATGTCATAAAATTAAAACTTCGAAAGAGTCACAATTAATATTTCAATTCTAAAAATATTTTCTTCTTATCGGAATCATGCCATTTTGACATCTAGTTTTTTTATGCAACTACCCATAATTTTGTTTTAATGGAAAATTGAAACATTTTTGGTCAGTAAAAGGGCCAATTATCTTTTGGATTTAATCTAAACAATAGGACAAATGTATATCAATATCCTAAAAATCTGCTATTTTAGTTATAAATTATAATAGATAAAACCCTTTTAAAAATATCGAAGAAAACTTATTGATAAAAAATAATAACATTCTTATTCAGCTAATTTCTGTATTTGATCTTGGTTAACTTGTCCTAATTCATGTATATTTTTTTACTTAAAATCTGCTTATTAAATAGGGCATTACACTTGAATGAAGTTTTAATTTAATAAATTCAAAATTAAATATCATTACGTAAAACAATAATAATATTCGTGAAAAATAAAAGCAGTATTACTATTACTAGATAGCGGATAGCTTAGAAATATTTTATAGCGTATATTTAGTCGTTTAATGAAAATTTTAGTGTAGTTTAAATAATTTATAATGCAAATTATATCGTGTATTTTCTTCATTCTGTATAACTGTAGTTTTAAACTAAGGTCGATAAAATTATTATTAAAATAGTTCCTGTTAATTATGAGCAAACTAAGTAATATAAGTTACCAGGTATGTCTAGATTTGCTCCAGTATTTTTCATAATGTTTAGCTTTAATAAAATTAAAATATATAGTTATACTGGTAAAATTAAATTGATAAATTTATTTTAAAATCGACTAATGTTAATTTGGGTCACTATTTTTTAAAGAAAATTTTTTTAAAAATCTTTATTTTGAATACATTTCTACAAATTAAAAAAACAGCAATTGTACATTTTTACTTAAAACAAAAAGATCAAACATTTTCAAATAAAATTTAATCGTTTTAAAGAACTAACTATTTATACTTTACAATATCTATCGATGAAAAAATAATATTGGTATTCCAAGTTGATTTGCCCCAATTTCACGATAATTACTACTTCTTAAAGTTTCTTTTTTTAAATGCGCCATTAAAGTTTATTACATTTATAATTTAATAAATTTTTAACCCTCCACCCCCAATCCCTACACACCTTTTTCGAGTCTAAAACTATAAAGTCATATTCAGGTAATCACCCTCTACAACTTCTAACACCTTTCAACCGGTTACAAATTAAAGTCAGAAAAATTAACTACAGACTGGGCCATAAATTGATGTTAGTTAGTTGATAGCTATCATATTTATGTGTCTAACTCCTATTACGTCCTAAACAAAACAACGTCGTTTAGTCTAATTTTTTTACTAATTCATTTTTTTCCAACCGAAAATTTCAAACAATTATACAAGAATATTCTCTTTACCCACATTCCTTTACACCAAAACCAACCGTTTAATATAAGTTTAATAGTACCATAATCGTATAAAAATTGAAACATTTAATTTGTGTGAGAATTAAAAGATAATTAAATCATCATACAAAATTAAAGATCATTAAATTGTTTTATTTATTATTAAAACTAATTAAATAATAATTGTTACTCGCTTTCTGAATTTGATAAAATAATTTGCCTTTAATTTTGGCCTTTTCGTAACTTACCTACTATATATAAATCTATTTGACAAATTTAGTTACAAATTTATTTAAAAATATATAATTTACTAATACGCTACCTATTGAACCTGTTAAACTTTTAATAGTTTTCTTTGATAAAGTAAAAATGTACTAAATTTTTTATTTTTAATCTTTTTGTTATTTTGACTCTAACAGTTTTTAAAATAAAATAACCATCAAAATTAACTTTCATCTTAAATAAATTCTTTAATAACATTCTTTTTAAAATTATGATTCTGATTATAAAATTGCTTTGACTTTTTTGACATATAATTAACACAGATACTTACATACATAAATAGTAATACTGAGTAATAATTAAATTAAATTGATAAATTTATTTTATTAAACAAATAATGTTATAGTTAATTTGTTTGCAATGTTTTGACTAAAATAAAATGTCATAAATAAAACTCAATCAAAATCAATTAATATTTCAATTGCAAAAATATTTTCTTCTTATCGTAATCATGCCATTTTGACATCTAGATTTTTATGCAACTTCCCATAATTTTGTTTTAATGGACAATTTAAATATTTTTGGTCAGTAAAAAGGACGAATTAACTTTTTAAAATCTAAACAATAGGACAAATGTATATCAATATCTTAAAAATCTGCTATTTTAGTTAAAAATTATTACAGATAAAACCCTTTTAAAAATGTCTAAGAAAACTTATTGATAAAAAATAATAATATTCTTATTCCGCTAATTTCTGTATTTGATTTTGGTTAACTTGTCCTAATTCTTGTATAATTTTTACTTAAAATCTGTTTATTAAATAAGGCATTACACTTTAATGAAGTTTTAATTTAATAAATTAAATATTATCATGTAAAATAATTAAACACTCTTGAAAAATAAAAGCAGTATTACTATTACTAGATAGCGGATAGCTTCGAAATATTTTATAACGTATAATCAATCGTTTTCAGAAAATTTAAGTGTAGTTTAAATAATTTATAATGCAAATTATATCGTGTATTTTCTACATTCTGTATTATAATTGTAGTTTTAAACTAAGGTCGATAAAATTATTATTAAAATAGTCCATGTTAATTATAAGCAAAGTCATATGGGTGACCCGGTATGTCTAGATTTTTTACGGTATTTTTTAAAATATTAAGCTTTAATATTTTAAATACTGGTAAGAATTAAATTAAATTGATGAATTTATTTTAAAAGCAAATAATGTAAATTTGGGTCACTACTTTTCAAAGGGAAAATTTAAAAGAAAATAGAAGATATCTTTATTTTAAACATATTTCTACAAATTAAAAATAAAGTAATTGGACATTTTCTCATAAAAAAAAAGATCAAACATAATCAAATTAAGTTTAATCGTTTTAAAAAATTAACTACTTTACAATATCTATCAACGAAAAAATTATTTTTGTATTCGTGTATTTATTTTTAGTTTTGTTGCCCTAATTTCTGGATAATTACTACCTAAAGTATCTTTTTTAAATACGCCATTAAACTTTATTAAATTTATAATTTAATAAATTCAAAAATAAACCAATAACATGTAAAACAATTTAATATTCCTGAAAAATAAAAGCAATATTATTGTTACATGATAGCAAATACCTTAGAAATATTGTATAACGAATTATCAGTCGATTTAACAAAGTTTAAGGATAGTTTAAATAATTTATAATGCAAATTATATTGTACAAGGTTAATCCAACTATGCATATCTTTTACATCTATATCTGTATTATAATTTTAATTTTAAACCTAAATCAACAGAATTATTTTTAAAACAGTTTTATGTTTATTATGGGCAAACTAACTCATATGAGTCACCCGATATATTGGCCAAATTTTAACAAGTAATTTTTAAAATATTTAAGTTGAAAAATAATTAAGAAAAATTATACAAAATTAATAATAATAGGAATAACCATAAAATTAAATACGTAAACCTATATCAATTTAGGCAATTATTTTTAAAAAGAGAAATTCAAGAAAAAAATACAAAATATTTTTATTTTTAACACATTGCTACCACTTAAAAAAGAAGCACATATACATAAACTGCTCAACAAAAAGATCGTACCATTGAATTTTTAGACCCATTTTCAAACTGCTGTAACTTTTTTAAAAATTAACTTATTTGAATATCTAAAACGAAGTTTAAAACCGCGTTTCTTCTAGTTTAAGCTGTATTGCATTTAGTTTTAGTAAGATGAATATTATCATGATGTACAGGGTGATCAATAGAGTGCTGAAAAAAAAAAAAATTCGAGTGTGTCCCATTTCAAAGTGGTTTTTTAATTTTTTTGGTCGGGTTAATTTTAATAAATTTTGGGTTGGTTACCAAAGGTTTTATATTCAAAATACCTAAACCGCGTACCCCTGATTTTAGAAATCCTAAGTATACGGTAAATTATTGAACGCCAAAGGGACCATATGTGTGTGTTTTGTTTTAAAAATGGCCAAGTTGAAGTTTGTGTCAATATCTCGAAACGATTTCTACCGTTAATCGATTTATGCTGTTTAAGTGCCTGTAAACTTATTCAGCAAAAATGCGTCGTTATTATGGCATTAGGTGTGAATGGTAGGAATTCCAACAACGTCTTAAAGTTTTAAACATTTTTAAACATAAATTAGGGTATTTGGTGTTATACACCATGATATACGGAGTGATCAACAAAGTGCTTTCAAATTTATTATGGTATCCATAATTACCGCAACATTAGCTACAGAACGGCCTTGTTTGCGCAAGATGTTTTAGATTAAAATTGTTAGGCTTGAAACTCTTTTTAGTACATTTCGGTGTCCAAAACTTACCGCACTATATTTTTAGTTGATTTTAGCTTAGTTTTCAAAGAGTCAAATTACCTCTACAAAAGAAAAAATGTTTACTTGATACATTGAATTTATCTATAGCAGCGATACGTTTCTATAGCAACGATGGAATAATGTCATTGTCATAAAACAGTTTGTAAGTCAAACAAAACTTCTGTAGAGGTAACTTTACTCTTTAAAAATGGCAAAACTAAGCGAAAATGAACTACGAAATATAGTGCGGTAAGTTTTTAGACACCGAAATAATACATTTAGTAGTAGTTACATGTCTAATAGTTTTAATCCTAAGCAGATTACGTCAACAAGGCCAATAACCGAACATTGCGGAATTTGTGGGCACCACAATATCTGTTGTTAAACGGACACTAGCTAGAGCACGAGCCCATGGTAGTGTAAATTACCGCCAACAGGGTCGCTGCGGACGAGCCAGAAAAACGACAGCTAGGCAAGATCGTCTAATAATACGAAACGTCAATCGCTGTAGGACTCTTAATGCTACCAAAAATTGCCGAAGTTTCCAAGCAGCAAGTGGCGTAAGGGTCTCCACACAAACTATCAGGAGACGGCTTCATGAGCGAGGACTTAAGGCGCGCAGGCGTGCTGCCTGCCCTGTTTTGCAGGCTACTCATAGAGCTGCAAGGAGGCTTTGGGCTGTAGATCATGCTAACTGGGGGATAGCAGAATGGACAACATGCACCTAATGTTTACGGATGAATGTAGGTTTAATTTGTATGAAAATGACGGACGAATTTTGGTCTGCAGAGCAAGAAATGAACGATATCTGGAAGAAAACATGGATGCAAGGGTACCGTTTGAAGGTGGAGGACTGCTTGTGTGGGGTGGTGTGATGTTGAATGGGAGAACAGATTTGGTTGTTTTGGTGGGAGAATCGATGAATGCTGAAAGGTATCGAGATATGTGTATTAGGGATATTGTTATTCCTTTTGCACAAAACTTTGGCAACGATTTTGTCTTGGTGGACGACAACGCTCGTCCACATAGAGCCAGAATCGTCCAAGAAGTCTTAAGGGATAACAATATTGAAAGAATGATTTGGCCTGCAAGATCGCCGGATATGAATGTGATAGAACACGTATGGAGTTGGATTAAAAGAAAATTGAATAACGGAGAGCATAATTTTAACAACTTAGATGACATGGCAAATGCAATAAGAGTGGAATGGAACGATATTCCCCAGAACTTCCTTGCAAGCTTAGTGAATAGCATGCCAAGAAGGGTAGAGGAAGTTAGGAGGGCTCACGGGGGACCCACCCATTATTAAGTTTAATGTTTCTTTTTTGTTCGTTACATCATTAATTTTATCTGTTACTATTGTTGTTTTTAATATTGGTTATTAAATGTAATTTTACCCAATTGAGATTTATAAAAACATTTTATCTAATGAGAGTGTTTTATTTTTTAACGTTTATTAAAACATGTGTAAAATGGATTACTGGGAAATCCTAAATTTACATTCATCTAGGATTTTAATAATAAAGACTTGCAACAACGTCTAGGAATATCGAAAAAACAATATTATTCTAATAAGTAAAACATTTTGCTATCCAAAATGGCACAAAATTAAACATTTAAATTTTTTGAAAGCACTTTGTTGATCACTCCGTATATCATGGTGTACAACACCAAATACCCTAATTTATGTTTAAAAATGTTTAAAACTTTAAGACGTTGTTGGAATTCCTACCATTCACACCTAATGCCATAATAACGACGCATTTTTGCTGAATAAATTTACAGGCACTTAAACAGCATAAATCGATTAACGGTAGAAATCGTTTCGAGATATTGACACAAACTTCAACTGGGCCATTTTTAAAACAAAACACACACATATGGTCCCTTTGGCGTTCAATAATTTACCGTATATTTAGGATTTCTAAATCAGGTACGCGTTTGGTATTTGTTGGCCCCGTATACTCATAAAATTATAACCTATCGAAAAGTGCTTAGGACATAAAAATCTACATAAAATGAGCTTTCCGAATATGAAACACTCATTGAAATCCGTCAATCCATTTTCCAGTTATAGCTTTTTAAAGAATTGATTACCAAAATTTGACGTTTAGAAGCGTATCGCAAGCCAGAGGTCCTCAATTCAAAAACTGGCAAAAACGTCTAGAGATATTGATATGACCTTGGTAACAACCCATATTATAACGACCAAAAAAAATTACCACTGAAATGGGACACACTCGAATTTTTTGTTTTTTTGCAGCACTCTATTGATCACACTGTACATCATGATAAGATTCATCTTACTAAAACTAAATGCAATACAGCTTAAAGTAGAAGAAACGCGGTTTTAAACTTCGTTTTAGATATTCAAAAAAGTTAATTTTTAAAAAAGTTACAGCAGTTTGAAAATGGGTCTAAAAATTCAATGGTACGATCTTTTTGTTGAGCAGTTTATATATATATATATATATATATATATATATATATATATATATATATATATATATATATATATATATATATATATATATATATATATATATATATATATATATATATATATATATATATATATAATCTATATAAAAGGAATTGACCATTCAGTGTGGTCCATTAAGTTTGCAACAAAAAAATACAGGAAAACGTTCAGAGTCATAGTAGAAAAGGCAGAAAGTGTATACTTTCTGTATAAAATGCAAACTGCAAAGTTTGAATTTTATAACTGAAAAATTACCTGGGACGATGCGCCCATTACAACTACGAGGAGTTCCTAAGTAAAACTTTTGTACCTGACGATTTAATAATGTAGTTTGTCTTGAGTGTGCTGCAGCAATATTTGTACATTTAATTTGTGTTTTATGTTTTAAAGTTTTATGTTAAGTTTTATACAGACTTTTACCTTTAGGTATCATATTGTTATACAGAATAATCTGCTTTTTAATATATTGAAATTGAATTGAATTAAATTGAAAAAAAAAAGTGAAAGTTTTTTTATTTGTTATTTGTCAGCAAATTTTAATTCTTATAAAAGTTGGTGTATGATGCCAAACTACTCCTAGTTTGTTTTATTAAAAGTCAAAGGATATACAGGGTAAGTCAAAAAAATTGAAAACAGCTTAGGAGTGAAGGACACTTATTTAAAAATAATAAACAAAATGTTAACTAAAAAATTAATAAGAATATTATGTCCATACCTCAGTACCTATAATACCATGTATCATACGCCTTGTATGATACATATTTTTATTCTTCTGATATAACATAGATTTTTGATAAATATCAAATAACTTAGAAATATTTCAAAGCGTATAATCAGTGGTTTTAAGAAATTAAAGTTTAGTTTAAATAATTTATAATGCAAATTATCAGTGGCGTACCAAAAAAAAGTTTTGGGGGGGGCGGCGCAAGCCATGTTCGCCGAAGGCTACTCCGGCGAACCCGTAAAATTTTGGGGGTATCATGCCCGATTTTTACCAAGATGTCGTTAAAATCGTTAAAAGAACATGGATTCGGCACCCTCTTAAATGGCAAATGGAGAGTCTCCCCCCGCTAGCTACGGCCCAGCTTTTGAAAATATTTTTTTCTTAAGTCTTTTGGGGTTAGCAAATGCCCTCTTGCCTCCCTGTGTACGCCACTGCAAATTATATTGCACATATTTTACCTAACTATGCATAACTTTTTATCCTTTATTGTATTTGCAATTTTAACTAAGATATTTAGACCTATTTTTAAAACATGTCTAGATTTCTAAAATATTTAAGGTAAAATCAAATTTAATCTTTTTATGCAAATAAACAAAAGTAATAGTCACAATGAGACTAAATAATTTAATATATAACAAAAAGTATTAAAGAAAATTAAGCAAGTTTTTTAATCAGAAACACTTATTATTGTTTCTATTTTTAACACATCGCTACTTTTTAAAAAAGGAGTACCGAATTGTACTTGTTTTCTATTTAAGTAGTTTATTTATAAGTATTCTAAGATACAATAATACAAATAATATACAAAATAACTACCCATATGGTATCATCCTCGTGGAGCTTATAGGTAACTTGTAAAACCAGCTAAGATTAGCAAGTAAAACTTATTTTATTCCATCTCCGTTTTTCCGCAGTAACACATTAAATAAGTAATAGTATCAATATTTGTTGTTTACATTTTCAAAATAGTGAAATTTAGTTTTCTACATTTTACACCATATTTTTATGTTTTTAAAATTTTTGATTGACTTTAAAATTAAGTTCATATATAAAGTACTTTATTTATAAAATCTTTTTTTCTTTTTTTTTGGCATTCTCTATTTAATTAAGTAATATTTAAAAAAAAATAGTTCTCTATGGGTTGCCGAAATTATGATTCACGCTGTATTACACCTCAAAGTTTTAGTACTGTATATAAATTTTGCAGTCTTAACCCAAATATTTAATTTAAAATATACAGGGTGATTTCTAAGTTAGGGCTTTTTTTAACTGTGTATAAAACGCGTTAAAATAAGCAACTTTTTTAAATTAAATTTTTTCAAAAATCCAAAAATAACAAAGTTACATAAATTTATTTGAAAGTGTGTCTAGTGTGGGCTTGGGCATAAAAAGATAGTTTATTTCTTATTTACGCTTGTTTTTTGTCTTGTTAATTACGCAGTATTAATCAGTAGCATTGCCTTTGCCGGACGAGGCAAGGATTAATTTTAATTTTAAGTCATATGTAAACCGCAAAAATGGCCCAATCCTAAAACAATGAATACGTGGATATGTTCCTTATTTATGGAGAGTGTCGTTAATCTGCAAACGTTGCTTCGAGATTGTACGCGCGACGGTTTTCCTGGCGGGATCATTCTGGACCCAAGTACTCGGGTGATTGCAAGTCACGTCGGTTTAAGTCAAAAAAGTGTAGATTACACTGCGGGAAAATCACGTTTAACGTGTCCAAGCACTACAGCCCGAAGACTTCTTGGGCGGTGACTACTTACTTAAGAAAGGACCGTATTCGACACACCAAATGAATGTAAGTTCCTTATTTTTAAGTACTTTGAAAAAAGATATTTAAAAAGGTTGTTTATTTTAATAAGTATTATATACAGTTAAAAAAAAGCGTTAACTTAGGAATCACCCTGTATATTTTATTTTCTAGTTATCAGTTATAATTAAAAATTAATTTCGCTCCGGTGCTCATTACCGCGTGAATAATCACGTAATTAATCCCAGTGCCTAAATAATTTTCGGACAAAATTAGTTTTCCAAATTGACCATTACAATTTAATGTACTTCTATTAGGAAGGGTTCGGAACATGGAATTCGTATAGTAAATTATTAAATTAGGATTTGACGTCCCACGTATGTGGAAAAGGTGGGCTATGGTTAAACAGGGTTAGCTCAAGGGTAAATGGCTATTAAAACAAAAGCTTAGTGGAATTTGCATTAAGCAAATCTTAAAATTTAAAATATATTACTCCACAGCTAAATACCATGTAATTAATTTTGATGTTGGTGATTAATTTGAGTATTTAACTAATAAATTGCAACCGAGTTTTTGTTAAATTGTATTATTAAAATTAATTGCTTTAGCAAAGCAAAATTGTATTATTGCCTTAGTATTTCCCTTAACATAACAGTTTGTGAGAAAAATTAAAATAAATTGGGAGCAAGAATGCCTAAATTTCATAATATTTAGGTGTACGGTAGGTGATACCCTAAAAAAAGTACGCAGATTTCAAATGTTGTTGAAAGCAAAAAAGAACAAGTATTTTATGAAGAAAAAGTAAATGCTTAATATGTTGGAAAGGATAATCGCCGGGGAAAGAAGTTTTTATTCGCTACATATAAAATATATTTTTTACCCTTCTGTGTTAATTATTATATATTATATATTAGAAGACGCAATATCTTCACAGCTGTTTACAGCAACACTAGAGGTAATCTTCTGCAAACTAAACTGGACCACCAAAGGTCAGCATATAGATGGAGAATACCTTAGCCATCTAAGATTCGCAGACGACATAGTTCTAATTGCCTATACCCCTGCAGAACTACAACAACAAATAAATGAACTGAATGCAGCTAGTAACGAAGTAGGTCTTAAAATGAATCTAGCGAAAAACTAAAATAATATACAACGAACTAGCAGACGAGCAAGACATTCTAATTAATGACAGAAATCGGGAAATAGTAGAAGAATACATATACCTGGGCCACCTGATACATAAATCAGGATCCCTACTACCAGAAATCAACCGAAGAATCAAGTTAGCATGGCGTGCATACGGAAGAAATTCAGTTATATTCAAATCCAGAATTCCACCCCTACTAAAAAAGAAAGCATTTGACCAGTGTATACTACCAGTTATGACCAATGCATGTGACACCTGGACTCTTAAAATAGATATTACAAAAAAACTCCAGGTAGCACAACGATCAATGGAACGCAACATGCTGGGAATAACGAAGAGAGACCTCAAAAGAATAGAGTGAATACGAAAAAGAACCCAGGTAATAGTTGTGATTCACAGAATCAAATCTCTTGAATGGCAGTGGGCAGTACACCTGGCAAGAAGAACAGATAATAGATGGACCACCAAAATAACAACACGAGATGGGACCATGACATTAGAAAACTCGCAGGAACAAATTGAGCCCGTAGAGCCAACAATAGAGAACAATGGGCCCAGCTGAGAGACAGGTATATGTATATGTAAGGGAGGCTACCCCATAATTGGAAATGGTTAAATAAAGCTGCGAATGATGATAATGATATATTTTTGATACTTATTATGGTTTATATTATCTTTTAATAAATGACCTTTATTTTATATAAATTAGGTATATGAGTTGCTGCCAAATGTTCATGGTGGTCAAGCTTACTATTAACCATAAAATTTTAATTTCGGTATATACTAATTAGTTTCACGCAGCAACTATAATTTAAGTTAATTTAACCTTGTTCTTCTAAATTATGGATGGTTAGTATAGAAATAAATTATTGATTTCCTATAAATAATATAACTAATGTTTCTTACGAATGAAAATAAATACCTATACTATTAATTTGGCCAAATTCATTTGTAAAGTTACTGATTTACAGATTCACTTTTAATAATATTCATTTTGAGGTTAAAAAAAAAGATTTACTGTGTAAATGTATGTGGCCTTCTTCAAAGTAATAATTTTTACAATGTAAATTTTAAAACCTAACACTTTTTATTTATTTAAATAAAGTAACTATAATTAATACCACCGGCAACTTGAAAAATGTAATATACAAGCCACCAGAAAAAAAAACGGTAAATCAAGTTAAAGTTGTAAAAAAAATTTACCGCTTTAGAAATGTTTAAAGGGTTTATAAAATGTCTTTTATTGTACGCTTAATGGTGTAAAAAAGGTCGCCTTCAATTGTTGAACCTACAGGTGTTTTACTAAATATCATCAGGGCCGTAGTTAGATATATGTAGAGTTAGCCAAAAAACGTAAAAGGTCAGTCGCTTTATAACGGCACTAGAAAAACATAAAAATTCAATCCTAAAATTAAAAGAATGGCTATTAATTACAAATATTATTCCTTTATGTACAAAGCTCTGTTAACTATTTTTTTATAATTATACTTTGATTAAAAAATATTAACACTAAAGAACACAATCTAGGTCCAAATAATATAATTATTATCTGCGTTTAAAAATAAATAAATTATATAATACATCAATAATGTATGTATATTATCGATACGCTTTAGTAGTACCTAGCAATGAATTATCCCTAACTCTTAATGTGCCGTATAGTATTTTTTTATTTACAAATTTTTTGCCATAAAGTTAAAATAAGGTAAGGTTATTAGGTAGCATAAAGTCAATATTTTAGTGAAAGCATACAGAAAGTACAAAATATATTGTAGTTTGACAAGTAAATTTTCTTTTTGATATTATTATTATTTTAAAAGAACAAATTACTTTTATATTTGTGCTCATTTTAATTTAAAAGTGCTACTTTTAATCCTAGGATTAAAAAAATCATTTTTAAATAAATAAAAGTATTAATTTTGACTTGGTTTGAGAAAAAATAGTATATATCAAACGGACTAAAAGTGCTTATTTTTGAACTCAGCAATTGTTAAAAGTTAACAACGGTTTAGAATGTTTAACAAAATGTCATATTTTGACAGGTTGCCTACTAAAATCATTGAATAACACTGACAATGATGTTTTGTTAAACATTCTAAACCTTTGTTAACTTTTAACAATTGCTAAGTCCATTGCTAAATTTAACAACGCGATCATCACTCGGTCGTTAGTTTTTAGTTATTTTTCTTATTAAAATTTGTTGTTTTGTTTTAATTTTTTTAAATTTTAACATAATTTACGCTGTATTACACCTAATATGCAATAAACTATTTATTTATTTTTCTGGGTAATGTAAATATGTATTCTGTTCTGGTCCATTTAAGAAAAATACGTATCTAAATATTAAATTGGTAAATCACCTAATAGAAATCTTGGATTTCTTCTTTGTAAAAATCAAAACGTTTCGAAATACAAGACCCTCTATTACGATCTTCGCATATTGGCATTAAAAGTTATTGCTTTAAAAATCATGCCAAATAATGTATAAAAAGATAATCACGTCACTTTTTTCAACTGTCAAATTTGACATTGTTTGCAAAAAATCGAAAAATAAGCAGTATCTTTCAAAATTGTGAAAAATAGGGAGAAAATGCATATTTTTAAATTTTACATCCACATACCAATTTTCAGCTCTCTAGTGTAATTTTAATTGTTTCCCAACATTTTGTAGTTTTCTACTATAGTAATTATCCGAATCTACTTGAACCCCTCTAAAATAATTTTTTATAGTAAAATTAAATTTAATACTGATACTTAATAATGCTGGTACAAATAATTTTGTATAAAAATAGAAAATACTTCAATGAAATTGCGTCAAACTTGATGCAAGTATGGTATAATGTTTAACAAAACTGACAAAACACACTTAATTTTTGTTATTAAATAGTTACATTAAAAAATTGGACAATGTTATGAAATTGTTGTTGATTTAAATACTGCTAATTAAAAGGCTTTTTA
The DNA here is from genome assembly GCA_019359885.1 of Listronotus oregonensis. Taxonomy (NCBI): domain Eukaryota; kingdom Metazoa; phylum Arthropoda; class Insecta; order Coleoptera; family Curculionidae; genus Listronotus; species Listronotus oregonensis. The sequence continues at coordinate 60,968 of JAHBCN010000110.1, read as the reverse complement.
AAGACTCTAGGTGCAACGTTAAAAACATAAACCCATGCATTAACGGTTGATTGTAACACAACATAGGATAAGAGATTTGAAAAAGCCTTTAAATTTCTTATTTTAAACAGCAAATATTTAATAATAAAAAGTTAATGTTTAAAACGGAGTTTAAGATCTCGATTTTTTACAGATTAACTAATTTAATATAAATAAAAAAATTTAGAGGCTAACTTTGATCATGTCTATTGGAAAATAAATTACTAGAACTAACTTTTTTGCATCATGTTTGACAGTTAAGTTTCCATTAACATTAATATTTTCATTTTGTAAAATAAATATGGATCTTGATGACTTATGCACTTATATTATTATATATTAAATATATATATATTATATATATATATATATATATAATTTATAATATATAAAATATAATTAGCTAATAAATATAAAAATTATAATTTTTAATATAATATATATATATATATATATATATATATATATATATATATATATAATATAATATATATATATATAAACGAACACCCTGTTAAGTAAAACGTAGCCGATTTTCAAATTGCAGAAAAAATACAAAAAAACGAATATTAACTTATTTTCAAAAAAGTCAACTTGTTTTAAACTTGAATAAGTAATTTGGACTTTAGTCCATCCTTATACCCTGCAGCTAAATTTCAATATGGTAACTTATATTATTTGAAACCATCGTATATTTGGTAAAATCCCTTTTTTATCACCTGTGCTTGGTCAAATGGCGCAAATATGATCTGGCCACATCAATATTTTTACCACGATTTTATTAGCTTCACCTGTATGAATCTACGTAACAAAATATTTTCAAAATTTGTGTTGAACATTTGTATAGGGGTCAAGAGCCAATGAAAATATAATTATTTAATAACTTCGTTCTAATGTCCTGGCTAGGATTATCAGAATTTAAAAAAAAAAACGCTTTCTCAAAATGACAATACTTGCGCAATAGCCGATTTTGATATTGTTTTGGTACTAAAAAGTAAAAAAATAAATTATAGTAAAAAAAACTAAAAAACAGGCTTTTAAGCAAAACGAATCAAAAAGTAGAAAATAATTCAATTATAGAAAAAAGCGTGGGATGCAATTTACTTTATTTTTATGATAACTTTGATTTTGTAAATGTCTACTTATAAAATAATTGTAACAATTAATATCAAACACCCCACGCATTTTTACTATAATTGAAATAAACTGCTTAACAAAAAGATCGTACCATTTAATTTTTAGACCCATTATTAAACTGCTGTAACTTTTTTAAAAATTAACTTTTTTGAATATCTAAACGAAGTTTAAAACCGCATTTCCTCTATTTTAAGCTGTATTGCATTTAGTTTTAGTAAGATAATTATTATCATGATGTACAGGGTGATCAATAGAGTGCTGCAAAAAAACAAAAAAATCGAGTGTGTTCCATTTCAGTGGTAATTTTTTTTGTCGTTATAATATGGGTTGTTACCAAGGTCATATCAATATTTCTAGACGTTCATGCCAGTTTTTGAATTGAGGACCTCTGGCTTGCGATGCACTTTTAAACGTCAAATTTTGGTAATTAATTCTTTAAAAAGCTAAACTGGAAAATGGATTGACGGATTTTAACGAGTATTTCATATTCAGAAAGCTCATTTCATGCGGATTTTTTATGTCCTAAGCACTTTTCGATAGGTTATAATTTTATGAGTATACGGGGTCAACATATACCAAAAACGTAGCTGATTTAGAAATCCTAAATATAAGGTAAATTATTGAACGCCAAAGGGACCACATGTGTGTGTTTTTTTTAAATGACTAAGTTGAAGTTTGTGTCAATATCTCGAAAGGATTTCTACCGTTAATTGATTTATGCTGTTTAAGTGCCTGTAAACTTATTCAGTAAAAATGCGTCGTTATTATGGCATTACGTCTGAATGGTAGGAATTTCAACAACGTCTTAAAGTTTTAAACATTTTTAAACATAAATTAGGTATTTGGTGTTGTACACCATGATATACGGAGTGATTATTATTTTATCTGTTATTGATGTTTTTAATATTGTTTATTAAATGTAATTTAACGCAATTGAGATTTATAAACACATTTTATCTAATGAAAATGTTTTATTTTTTAACGTTTATTAAAACATGTGTAAAATGGATTACTGGGAAATCCTAAATTTACATTCATCTAGGATTTTAATAATAAAGACTTGCAACAACGCCTAGGAATATCGAAAAAACAATATTATTCTAATAAGTAAAACATTTTGCTATCCAAAATGACACAAAATTAAACATTTAAATTTTTTGAAAGCACTTTGTTGATCCCTCCGTATATCATGGTGTACAACACCAAATACCCTAATTTATGTTTAAAAATGTTTTAAACTTTAAGACGTTGTTGGAATTCCTACCATTCAGACCTAATGCCATAATAACGACGCTTTTTTGCTGAATAAATTTACAGGCACTTAAACAGCATAAGCCAATTAACGGTAGAAACCGTTTCGAGATATTGACACAAACTTCAACTTGGTCATTTTTAAAACAAAACACACATATGGTCCCTTTGGGGTTCAATAATTTACCCTATATTTAGCATTTCTAAATCAGCTATGTGTTTGGTATATGTTGACCTCGTGTACTCCGAATATGAAACACTCGTTGAAATCCGTCAATCTATTTTCCAGTAATAGCTTTTTAAAGAATTGATTACCAAAATTTGACGTTTAGAAGTGTATCGCAAGCCAGAGGTCCTTAATTTAAAAACTGGCATAAACGTCTAGAGATATTGATATGAGCTTGGTAACAACCCATATTATAACGACAAAAAAAATTACCACTGAATTGGGACACACTCGAATTTTTTGTTTTTTTGCAGCACTCTATTGATCACCCTGTACATCATAATAATATTCATCTTACTACAACCTAATGCAATACAGCTCAAAGTAGAACAAACGCGGTTTTAAACTTTGTTCTAGATATTAAAAAAAGTTAATTTTTAAAAAAGTTACAGCAGTTTGAAAATGGGTCTAAAAATTAAATGGTACGATCTTTTTGTTGAGCAGTTTATTTTTCACTTTTAAGTTCAGTTTGCTATAAAAGCGTATTTTTTAGTTTTTTTTGTATAATTTATTTCTAGCTACGATTCTGTGTACAAGTTTTGCGAAGTTAACTTAACTAACCTGTTCTTCCGCTTGTGAAGTGATGATGTCCCACTTGTTTGACAAGTTTCTTCTTAGGTTGGTTAAAGCTTCCACTTCGTAATCCTCCAGACCGTGACGCTGTTTATTTCTAAGTGTCCTTTTCGTTAAGTAAATAGCGTAATCTACGTTGTCAGGGGGTTTGTTTCGCCAAGGCCAATAGTAAGGAGACTAAAAAGAAAAAAGGTTTAATAAAATAATTGCTAAATTAAGTGGTTATACGCAGTTCCAAAACCGAAAAGACGTTTTTTGAATAATTTTTTATAGAAAGAGGTTTTATTGGACATATATCACTAATATTTATTCAGATAGTGCCTACTTTTAAGTTACTAATGACAATTAGATTATGTAAAAATATTTATCCATATTGCTCCTGTAGACGATCTCACGAAGGTCCTCCAAGAAAATGCGTTTGGCGGTGATCATCATATCCCCAGTTTGGATTATCTGAAGTCAAAAAATAGGTCACATCCTTTAGTGGATAGATGGATACTGGGATTGATCAAAGGACTAGTCGAAAATTTATTTTTTGATTAAATGGCGGTTGTGTAGAAATAATAATCGATTTTTCGACCAAAATTTTTGCGAAAAATTTACTTCACCTCAATTTTTTTATACGATCCTCTTTAAATTGCCCAACTGATGATATAAATGCATGTTGCCATGGCGCCACCTGCTGCCCTATTGTTTAAACCGAAATTGTTTAAACAATTGCAAGAAATGGTTATTTTTTAACCGGACATTTTTTTTTTCATATTCTTTATTGAAATACAAATAAAAAAGGTTATATATCTTTTTACGATGAAGATAATATTTTTGAAGATATGAATTTTTAAAAGTTCGAAAAATCTCAAATTTGGGTACTTTTGACCCATGATAAAAATATATTAAGAAAAAAAATTAACATAAAAAATATATTTTTTTATTCTTTATACAATAGTTAATAATAACCCTAATTGAGATTTTTAAAAATTTTATTGTTTATACAAGTTTTTTGATTGTTTATTAAGCGCGCTCACAAGTAGGCGTCCCCTACGATACTTAACGCCGTCTCTCTGACTTATACGCTGCATCGGCCTTTCTGTATCCTAAATCATTATTTATCATTTATCTTAAAAACTAGTAACTTTATCAAAATTGTTAAAGAAAGCAATATTTTTAATAATTTAATTATCTACAATATGTTTTTATGCGTTTTTTCCTGAAATCAATTTTACAAAAGTTATTGGAGCTTTATTTTACTTTTAATAGCGCGTAATAAACAATCAAACCTGTATAAACAATAAGATTTTTTCAAATCTCAATTAAGGGTATGATTAACTATTGTACAAAGAATGAAAAAATATATTTTTTATATTTTATTTCTTTTTTAATATATATTTTTCATGGTTAAAAGTATCCAAAATTAAGATTTCCAAAAATATTACCTTTATCATAAAAGTCATAGGACCTTTTTTATTTGTATTTCAATAAAGAATATGAAAAAAAATTGTTCGGTTAAAAAATAACAATTTCTTGCAATTGTTTAAACAATTTCGGTTTAAACAATATGGCACCAGGTGGCGCCATGGCAACATGCATTTATACCATCAGTAGGGCAATTTAAAGAGAATCGTATAAAAAAAATGAGGTAGAATAGTTTTCGGTACTCATGCGCCGATTCCTCCTAGACTAAATAGAGTATCTCAGGTAGTGAGCGCTATAAAAACAGCTGCTACCCGGTTCTTACTTTACCTACTTTCTAACGTTCTGAAGCGTCATTTTAAATGTGGGTATATCTCCGAAATATTTACCAGATCGGTTTGAAATTTTCAGAGAATAAACTTAAATACATGAACATACCGAAAATGCAAAAAGAAAAAAATGATTTTTTTAAAAATCCTAACTGTGTATAACTCCCTAAGTGATTCTACAGTATGACGCAACATTATTACTGATAACTAAATCATGAAAATTATGATTTTGTCACCTTGAACTTTAAATATTCTACCTAGTTATGCCTAACTTAATTTGCTTTAATAATGCATGGCCTTTTACCAAACTCGAAAATACAATTTAAACTTTAGTGAGACTCATAAATCAAAATCGATTAAGCAAAATTAACCAAAACTAACAATGTTAAGAACATTTGGCCAGTGTATGGGAAATGTGGGATAAGTCAAAAAATAAGAAAACTAAATAAATATAACTAAATCAATAATTTAAACTATTCTTTAAAACATTATAACAATTTTAAAAACTTTTTTATTTGAAAAGCTCTCAGAATTACCAAAATGTGTTAAAGAAAAATTAAAATTATACTTCGGTCAATCTAGACATTCAAAGCTACACAAATTTACATCAAGCTGAAAGTGGGTAAAATTGTTCAAAACATAATTAAAAATAACATTTCAAAATTCCCCATCGTTCCGGTACTTGGAAAAAATTGACTTGATGTCAAAGGTAAAAAAATGGGTTTTTTGCAATTTTCTTCAAAACGGCAAGTCTTATTGTAAAATTACCCCAAACAAAAGTTGCAGATCATAAAATTATCTTTAAAAAAAGGAATTAACATTTTTTTTCTAAAGGCCACCGTTCCTGAGATATAACGATTCAAAAAGTTGTAAGCGTCATTGTATGCATAAGTACGTCACGTGTATATCTCTGTAGCTGTAATATAAGTAAAAATATTTTATCTACAACCGTGAGGTAACTAAGGTTACAAACACTATTTTTAGTGTGGTAACTGTCACTTTACCGCACTAGTGTGGTAACTGCTACTTTACCGCACTAGTGCGGTATACCGGTTTACCTAACATACAGATAATATACCTAAAAGTTAAACGTAATTGTCGAGTTGCTTACATTTCCTATATTTACGACTGCCGATTGCAAAGGCTATTTTTTTGCTCCAATAGCATCGAGGTAACTGGTAGTTTAATCAACTGCTAGTGTAAAATTGAGGTAAACGTCAAAGAAAAATTATTATCCCAAAAAACCTGACGGTTGTAGATAAAATAGTATACATAACTCGAGTGGTAAACGGTTTTAGCGCACTTAAGTGAATGCAAAACGAGCCGCAGGCAATCGGCTCGTTTTGCTAACACTTTGCGTGCACTAAAAACACCTACAAGTGTGGTAATTGTTATGTAATATACTATTATACTATCGGTGATTGTAACTTACATTTAAAATATAAAATATACATAATTATAACTATGAGCATATCAGGTAAAATGAAACCCAGTCCCTTAATTTATACGCTAGTGTATGTACGGAGCTCCTAAAAAAACTACCTGCTTAGATAAGTAACGATATGCATGTTTTGTTAAAAACACTCGAAATAAAAAAAGAGTGCAATTAGCTTGTCTTCCTCCAACCTCAGTTGCTGCTCATCAACATATTTTTCGGGTATATGTATTACCAAGTTCAAGTGTGGCTTGGTTATCGGCTAGACCCAAAAGATTGGGGTTGGAAGATGGTGAATAATACATTAGAACCAATTCAGACTTTACTCCCACCTGCGCCGGAAAAACTGCTAAACACAATTTTTGGCAACTGTAAAAAAAGCGGGCTAAATGTGGTTGTAAAAAAGTTTGACTGCCTTGTCCTCTGGCATGCACGTATTGTCAAGGCCGGTCATGTTGTTATGTTGAATCACCAACAGCAGAGGATTCGTTAAATACTGACGATCAGACCTGCGATACATCGCTATTGACGCAATTCACTTACACCCAGGATAAAAAAGAATAAAAAGATCAAGAAGAAGATGATGATCAAGAAGAACAACAAGAAGAAGTAATTGAAGATTATGAATCGGACGAATAAATTTTTCTACTGTTTTTAATTTCCATCGCTGTTATCAATTCCAACCCTTGCGAATATCTGTTATTATGCAATAGTTTTTAATTAAACAGAATCACAACAGACCTGTGGAATAGGCCTACTGGGGAAACCACGATAAAACAACGCGCTAAGTACACTACCTCAGAGGTGGCGTGGAAACGTGTGCATACAATGACGCTTACAAATTTTTAAATCGTTATATCTCAGGAACGGTGACCTCTAGGAAAAAAACTATTGATACCGTTTTTACAATGAAACCTACCGTTTTTAGGAAAATCGCGAAAAACCCATTTTTTGACCTTTGACCTCGAGTCAATTTTGTTCCACGTACCGGAACGATAGAGAATTTTAAAATGTTATTATTAGTTATGTTTTAAATAATTTTACTCACTTTTAGCTTGATGTAAATTTATGTACCTTCACTCTTATTTTTTGGTCTAGTTTGACCGGCCTTTTACTGTTTTACTAATTGTTTAATAAACATTAACTCAATTTTTACTTTCTTGACTTATCCCACTTTTTCCATAGAGGTGCAATTTTATTGTTCATTTAATCGAATATTGCTTTACAATATAATAACAGTGACGTAACAATGACATGCAGATGCCGCAATTTAATAAATATCCTAATATTTAATTAAGGACAGATTAACGAAAACATTTTGTCAAATATGACTATAATATAACAATGCCAAAAAATAAAACCAGGAAAAATAAGTTTAAATATTAAAAATGAAATTTAAAATACCTTCCTGTTTATATAAAGTAAAAGTATTTAGCTTAGTAAAGTAAAAACAAAGAATATTTTTTAATAAAGGGCTTCTTTTGGTCTTTTAATTACCCAAAATTTTATTTATATACATAAACAAGAAAAACATAAAATAATTTTAAAAATATAAGCATCGTCTTAGTTTTTAGTCCTTTGGCTGGACCCCTTTAAGCATGCCACCAGAGGTAAATGGATTTTTAAAACGGTATCCGAAGTCTTAGGGTCGCTAATCACGAAGGAAATAGTTTCAGAGTCCAAAAGTGGTACGTCGAGTAATCGACTGGAAGATGTTTACGCGCGGTCATTTTCTAACCTCTTTCATGAAAGGAACTTTACCAAAAAAGTTGTAGACAATTTAATTGGCAATTTTTGACGTATTTCTTCCACCCATAAACCCTTCACAGGATCATTACGTTAGCGGGCAAATGCTCGTAGCATTTAGCTGCTAACGTGCTTATTTAACTTTTTAGATAAAAACGCTAGCTTAAGATTAAGCTAGCAAAATCACATCAACATTTTCTTACAGCAATGCATTTTAAAAAAAAAAATGCATGTTATGTTCTTAGTTCAGACCCTCCAAAGGCAACATATTTTTTTATCTTCGGTATAATTCCTTAATTAAATACGCGCTTATTTTTTTCAGTACTGAAGCTTATGAACCCTAGCTCTCAACACAAGTTTTTCCGGAACAATAATATGGGCAGCCCCCCCCTCCACTAAACCCAAATGCTGGCTGCGCCAGTGGCCAAATACCATAAAATGACGTCACCCGTAAACACTTGTTTTGATTGTCTAGATCAGGGGTCTCCAAACTTTCCAGCCTTAGGGCCATACTGATTACTCCAGTAAGTTCCGAGGGCGAAAACCATATTATCATTGTTGCCGGTGGTAAGAAGTGAAATAGTCCACTGATGAAAAAAAGTCCGAAAAAGTACACAACGTTTAAAAAAGGCTGCAAATCGGACTAAAGTCCGCAAAACGGCAACACTGCATATTATTAATTTTCCTGTCATTATCTGTAATTTCTAGATTAGTCGTAGAGTACGAGCCATGAGGAGTAACGTGACACGACATCTGGTGGACACAAGCGGAAATAGGTAGTACCTTCTATCGCTAACAGATGGCGCTAATAGCACGTACAGAATAATCTCGTTGGTTCGAGAAAGTTCTGGTGTCTTCCACTTACTTCTAGATGGCAGTAATTGGAATATATAAGAAGGCTAGTGGCGCAACCACAAGTCAGTTCCTATGACACTGTTGTTAAATAAAATATTGCATACCTCCTTAAAACGTGTTTGTGCGTGTTTAAGTTTAAGACATCTTTATAACAGTATTTTGATTTGAATTGTTGCTTTTGTGTGTGAATTAGTAGTATGGAAAGAAGCGAAAAATTGATAGTGAATGCAGAAAATTCAAAGATCAGTGGAACATTCAGTATTTCGTAATTGAGTCCAGTAACAAGGCGCTATGTTTCATTTGCAATGAAAGCATAGCCATTCTCAAAGAATATAACATTAAACGTCATTATGAAACAAAACATTTTCAAAATTACTCAAAATATACAGGAAGTTTGCGGACAGAAAAATTCGAAGCTATGCAGCGCGGATTGAAATCGCAGCAATCTTCATTTACAAAATTCAAAACTGAACAAGAGGCTGCAACTCGTGCCAGCTTTCGTGTGGCTCTTGAAATTGCAAAACGTGGAAAACCATTCACCGATGGAGAAATGATCAAAGAATGCATAATTGCAGTAGCCGAAGAAATGTGCCCTGAAAAGGTAAATTTATTAAAAACTGTCAGTATGTCAGCAAACACTGTGGCTCGAAGGGTAGAAAACATCGCTGAAAATATATCTTCTCAACTGTTCGACAAAAATGGACATTTTGAGTGGTTTTCTTTGGCCTTGGATGATTCAACGGATGTGTCAGATACTGCTCAGGTGTTGATTTATATTCGAGGAGTAGATAAAAGCTATGAAGTGCACGAAGAACTTGATATGTATAGTATTCATGGCACAACTACTGGTACAGATATTTTTAAAGGAGTTGAAATGGCCATTAATCAAAAGAACCTTCGATGGAAAAACTTGAAATATATTACAACTGATGGAGGCAAAAACATGAGTGGGAAAGATAAAGGAGTGGTCGCTCTTGTGTCAAAGGCTGTAGAAAATGACGGTGGTTCAAAACCATTAGTCTTACATTGTATCATTCATCAACAGTCTTTGTGCGGAAAATGTTTGGATATGTCTGACGTTCTGAAACCAGTCATATCAACTGTTAATTTTATCAGATCTTTTGGGCTGAATCACCGACAATTCCGACAATTTATTGAAGAGATTGGAGAAACTGACTTACCTTATCATACTGCCGTACGCTGGCTTAGTTGTGGGAAAGTCCTTCAGCGCTTTTTTAACTTCGAGCAGTGATCGAAATTTTTGAATGAAAGCATCGCCCTCTTACTGAATTACAAAACAACGCATGGCTGTGGAAGTTAGCATTCTATGTTGATTTGACAAAACATGTGAACGAACTGAATTTGGGATTGCAAGGAGAAAACCAGCATCTTCCTGATTTATACACTAATATCAAATCATTCCGGAAGAAATTGAGACTGTTTCAATCACAACTACGAAGTAAATGTTTTTCACATTTTAAAACATGTGAAATATTCAGCCACACTACTGAGACTGAGTTTCCTATCGATTTTGCAATCGAAACTTTGAGTGCTTTGAAGATAAATTTTGATACTCGTTTCTCGGACTTTGATGCCATTGCGAATCAAATTAAGATTTTCAGAATCCTTTTGATCCTGACATTGAAACCCTAGCCCCGGAACTTCAAATGGAAATGATTGATCTACAATGCAGTGATATAATTAAGAACAAATATCAAAACTCATCTTTGTTGGAATTTTATAAGAGTCTTCCACTGACACAATTTGATAATTTGCATAAATTTGCTCGTGGTCTGTTTTCTGTTTTTGGTACTACTTATTTGTGTGAGAAAACCTTCTCCAAAATGAAGTACACAAAAAATGTTTACAGATCGAAATTAACTGATGAGCATCTTAAATCTCTTTTAATAATTGGTACAAGTAAAATTAGTCCACAACTACAAACTATTGTCAGTGGAAAATCTCAATTACATAAATCTCATTAGTATTTCATATGTCATTATGTTTGTTATAAGTTATGTGATTATTTAAAATGTATAAAATGTTAGTTGGATTCATTTCAATAATTTGTTAGTTATTATATACTGAAGTTAAATTTTCTGCATATTATACATGTCTTTACTCATTACAATTCTGTGTTTCTTTATCCAACTTATCACAAAAACAATAACAATAAGCCTACAAGAATGTTATGAGTTAGCGGAGATGTCATATTAATAATTATTCAACATAAAATTAGAATACTCTGAACGTAAACGTAACTAAATTTAATTTGCTATAAAATTATTTGTTCTCTAAAAGGAGTTTTCAAGTATGCTAGCTCTCCGCGGACCGGACAAAATCTGTCCGCGGGCCGTATGTGGCCCTCGAGCCGTAGTTTGGAGACCCCTGGTCTAGATTATTAAAGCGTAGATATCTTTATCTGGTAACTGGATGTATTTAGAATCTACCTTAACTTATGACATTTTTCGTTGGATCAACTGTTGATAGAAAAAAAAGTTAACTTGTTGTTAACATAACTGTAATAATAAAAAGTAGGTATTTTTTCTTAAAAAAATAGTACAAAAAACATTACTTCAAACGTGCAAAGTAATCGTCATTGGGCATACACTAATAAAGACTTTTTAAAGAATTAAACTGGATTTTTTTACAGTCTTAAGTTTATTAAAAGGTCTGTAATTTAAGCCAATAAAAGTAAGGTTTTTTTAGTACAAACTTTTTTATTAAAATATTATATGCATTTATTGATCTTTTCTGGAAATTGACATTACATTTTTTTGGCAAAACGGTTCATTCAAATAAAACATATTAAAAAATTGTTAACAATTTTAAATTCATTAAGTTACCGGCTAAATATATCTGGGTTGTTATAACGCTGATAATGTAGAAAATCAAAAGACATGTTCTTTTTATATAATTTTATCCCCAATTACATACCACCTACAAAAGTCATTTCCTGGTGCCCACCAGACAAATAATCACCCACGTTCTTCACATTTAAATATGTCGAATTTCCTTTTGTGTGGAGCTTAAAAAAAAGGTTTAAGACTCTAGTGAATAATCGTCAATATTTATTGACTTAATTAACCCAAAAATACGTCAATATGGTTTAAATGACATATTTTTAAACCGTTTTTTAGTTGCCAAAAATAGTGAAAAAATTAACTTTATAGAAGACGACGCAGACTTTGTACATAGAAACCAAAATGCAAATATTGCTATCTTTGACGCATTTTTGAAAAAATATTAATTTTGGCAATAACCGGTGTCGCCTTAGTAAGCGAGATTGCATGATTTTTATCGAATTCAAAACATAAACTAATTACAAACAATTTTTTTTAAATTAAATTAAAAAAAATCCATTTAATGAGGACTTTTTAAAACACCCTGTATATAAATATTTGGTATTGTATTTATATATTCCCAAAGAATTCTTTTTACGAATTTTTTTTAAGCGCTGTATGATATTAGATCCCTATCTAGATTAGTTTACTAATTCCGCAAAGATAAGCTTTATTCGCACAAGGCCTTTTTACCGCGCCGTTAGGTGCTAATTATTCCAAGCGGCTCTACCAACTAATATATCTTAATCTGTGTTGTCAGGAGATTTGTGTTGTTGATCTCAGTTACAGAAGGGAGAGTATAATATTTAGTCACTATAAGAGTATCAGAGTCCCACTGGATACGAGTGAGTAGCAATTTTAATGGGTAGAAACTTGGGAGCAATAGAATGACATGAGAATTAGATCTCGAAGTATTGTGATAATGGTGGATAAATATTTAATATATTACGGATTATCGTCTTTAGAAGATTTCAATAATTGGATAACAATTTTAATATTATTAAAACAGTTTATAAACGGACGTCATTAGTAGACATTTATTCTGTTTTTTTACCACCCTTATGACAACTCATATAATTTTTATCTGGTAACTGAATGTTTTGTTTTTACTGCTAAACATTTTTCATAGGGTGAGTCGTTTTGTCAAAAAAAATATACAGTGTGTCCCGCTTTTCATGAATACAACCTGATATCTTAGTTAATAATAATGCTATTTTCTTCAAATTTTGTTGGTGACTGTTTATTAGAAAAATGAAGTATTTGGCATAATATACACTTTTACTCACCATTGGCGTGCGGTCTTGGGGAAAAAAACTTGATTTTTTGGGAAATGTATATTAGGGCTTATTTTTCAATTAGATTTAGAATCAGCATATTCAAAAACCCCTTAATTTATATTTTCAAAATGTCGAGAGCTGATTTTAGTAGAAAAAAATATTTATTCATTTTGTCAATTTTTAGAGGTTGTTTATTTCTTACTGTTTGGTTTTATTGTCCCGATCCTATTACGTTTCAAATACCTCCATATCATTTCGTTGAATTTAGTATCCTTGCAGTTACTTTGAATACGTTTTTTCGAAATTTTGCTAATATACGCGCGCTGTGTTACTGTTGGTATGGTGTTGTTTTCGAGCAAAATAATCGCAGAGTGCTTTGAAACAAAAGTTTTTTTTGACATTTAGTAATTCGTATGAATTGTTAATAAGCTAACCACATTTACTTAATTGTAAATAAGTTTATTTGGTAATAATGAAATTTCTTTGCGTCAGGTTAGTTGTGGTTAGTTTTGTTGCTCACAAATCAACAGATTGTTCACAAGGACTGAAGCGGTTTCTAGACAAGACCAAAGAGGTACAGTTTAAATCAAAGGCGCTTTTCAGACGACAAATGATCTTAACGGAATTTAGAAACAACACAAATGGTAGTTAAGTCTTTTTTACCCCTCAAGACCGCACGCCAATGGTGAATAAAGTGTTCACTATGCCAAATACTTCACTTTTCTGACATAAAATCACCACAAAAATAAGACGAAAATCGCCTTATTAATAACTGAGATATCAGGGTGTATTTATAAAAAGTGGGACACACTAGTTTTCATTTACCTGCGAATATGAATGATCTTTAATAATAAAATAATTATAAGTAAATATAAGTAGTAAATTTAATTTTTAAAAAAGCAAGTAAAATAATTTTACTTAAATGTTAAATATAACTGCTATTTTACCACGTTCACTTAATAGAACTTTTAAAACAATGAAATTAGACTCAATATATTATCTCAGGATTTATAAAAGGGTTGCCTGCATTTAAAATTTGCTTTAATGACTACTGAGGATTGTTAACTAAAGTTTTGTAAATTTTGTTTTAAAAGCACTACACATAAAGAAGTCATACATATCAAAATATGGAAAACGTAGTAGCCATTTAACCGATGCATCATTTTCTCGTTTAATTCATCAGTTAGTATCTTGGTCACGTAAATGTTGCTAAACAAACAACATTGTGCCGCTTAATCATAGCAACAATTATATTAAGCAATAATATTGCTTAATATTATTTTTAAAGGTAAGTTTTTTTATCAAAACTTTATTAATATTTGCCAGGAATCGACAATATTTTTCTTCTACAAGTGTGCGGAAAACTATTCTTTTCCGCACTAATTTGCGTGCGGAAAATATCACTTTTCCGCACTAGTGCGGGTTTTTGAAACATTAATTAGTATCTAATTATAAAATAATGCATAACTTTGCTTATAATCGTTATACAGGGTCCTGCAGCTCACCTCCCGTCTTATGTAGCTAATTTATTATTCACTGTAAAATTTTCATATTTTGCAGACGTTACCTTTAACCCACTGTGCATTTCGGGAAAATAGTTTTGGTTATTCAGGGTGTCACAAAAAAGTGTGACGTCTCGATGGTGCATTTTTTTAAATGGCATGCTCTGTATTTTTTGGTATATTAAGGTACCTCTTGTGGTCATTTATATTCCTCTAAAATTTTGTCAAATGAATAAAAATACCAATAGTGCTTGATTAATAGAATTAGACAAGGAACTTATTAAGTAACGTAATATCAGTCGCTTAGGTCATGCTTGGTTAATTCGCACTGTACAGGGTGTCCAAAATTTAGTGTCATACTTTTCAAATTTAAAAGCACTTTATTTTTCTTATTTTAAATATGAGCCCCTGTATATTTTTAGGTCATTAGATGCAGAATTGAAAATCAAACATTTTTCTAATTTTATTCCTATCGAAATTCCTAACACATTAAAAGTTATTCGTTGAAAACTCATTTTGGCATCTATTTCGATAGTAATATCACTGGATAAAAATGGTAGGTGGCTACGAAAAACAATTTATTGACATAAGAGTTTCCTAATAACGTTAATTATTACCTAGGAATTGGTTAAAGTTACATAAATGTTAGCCAAAAGGTATTAAAAATTAAAAATTAGGTTTATTAACATTAAAGGTTTTTCTAAAATTAATTTAATTTAATTAACAAATAATAGATAATCTATGCTAAAATTATCATTAATTACGAAAGAACATAGATTTAAGCAAGTTTTTCAAAGTGACGGCCTACCTTAAAAAACAAAGCGTTGGTTTTAGACCCAAAAAGGCCAAAGTCTTTTTAAAAGAAAAAATATCGAAATTCATGGATGAAGCGCCAGATGATACTTTTTACATATAAAAGTGGCTACGTTTTTTGGCTTAGCAGGCGCTTGTCGTATAGAGGAGTTAACAAAAATATGTCTGGAAAGAAAATTTTGTATTGATACACATCCGAGACTTAAAAAATCACAGCTCTAGAAGCTTTGTCATTTATGGAGATGCCGAAAATCGAAAATTTTTTAATTTATATAGAAAGTATGCCAGTTCAAGAAAGCCGACAAAACCACATAGGTGATTTTTTGTGAACTATAAACACGGAGTGTGTAAAGTACAATGTATCGACATTATTATCTTGGAAAAATGCCATCGGAAATAGCGGCCTATCTCAAACTTCCTAACCCGGAATTGTATACTGGGCATAGCTTTCGCTGGTCCGCTGTAACATTTCTTGCAAACTCCGGAAAACAAATATCCAATATTAAAGGTCTTGGAGGCTGGAAGTCTATATCAGTCGCTGAAGGATACCTCTAGAATTTAACAAATTTTAAAAAGCATATTTCAAACAAAATACTCAATTTTACCGAAACACCTTCCACTATCCAGAAACAACTGTCAATGCCATCGTTCAATGTACTAAACCTCTCAGTATAAGAAACTACTTCCATAGTTGCAAAAGATTGGGTTATCAACGCCGTCAACGTTTTCGCAACTCGCGTCAGCAATAAATTTGCAATACGCGACCAATTGCACTTTTACTATAAATGTTAATAATAATTAGTGTATAAATTCCTTAATTAATAAATAATATTTTATTAATAAATCTTTAAACTTATGTTGGTTTTTCCTCTCGCTTGTAGAAAAAATATTGTTCCTAACACTTGCGGAAAGTAATTTTTCCACTCTTAGCTGCTTACCAGAACTCCGCTGCGCGTCGTTCGTGTAACGGCAGCCGCGTGCGGAAAAGTATCACTTTCCGCACTTGTTAGGAAAATCACTATTGTATAACGGCGCTAAGTATAGACTTGATCTACTGTTAAAGAAAGCTGTTTTAGACTAGAGCAACTTGATTTTAACCCTTATTGTTTGTATATTATAAAGTAAAAATCCGTATTTTTTTACTTAACTCTAATTTTAGCACGTTTAATGTAAGATTTTACTTTTTCTTTTTTGACAATATTTTGGGCCATTCATGTTTTCTTTAAATCTTTATTTTCTAAATATATTAAAAGCTAATTTATTGCGCCCCTTAATAATATTTTTTTTTATCTTGGGACAGTCCACAAAGGCTAAAGCCTGCTAGCTAAATTTTTGGAGATTGGGAGGAGAAGGAAAAACTTCTACGGGCAGCAGGTTCCATAGTCTTGACACTCTAGGGATGAAGGAACGAAGAAAGCGGGAAGTTTGGGGCCTCTCTAACTGAACTGTAAAAGAATGCATTTTAGTTGCAGACATGAGAACAATATTCTAAAGAGGGTCTGATTTGGGATACATACAGAGTGTACAGATTGGAAGAAGAGAAATATTTTCTGGCTCGGAAAAGGAATCCAATCTTTTTTGAAGCTGCCGAAGCTATGGATGAAATGTGTTTGTGCCAGTTGAGGTTATTCTCAAAATTAACGCCGACAAGATTAAACGACTCTTTGTTCTGCAAAACCTGGCCGCTCATATGTAAGGGATGAGCATTTGCAGACTTTTTTCGCTACAGCGAAACTGAACAAGATTTTTGGCGCCCCATTCAAGATAATTTTGAGGTCTTGTGAAAGAGATTTCTGCATTGACCTGCGCTTGTTTTCGAAATCAGAATTACACGATGGCTTAAGAAATTAAATACTAGAGTGGAGGGTACTATCGTCAGCAAAACTATGAATGGGATTGATTGTGGAAGAGAGAAGATCGTTAATGTGTAGAAGAAACAGCGTGGGTGCCAGCACTGAGCCCTGGGGCACCCCAGCATTAATTTGGTAAAAGCTAGAGGAATGACCATCTACACTAACTGATATACGTCGATTAGAAAGAAAACTGGAAAGCCAAAAGCAAAGCAAGCAGGAAGTTTGTTAAGAAGCCCATCATGCCAGACCTGATCGAAAACTTTGGATATGTCAAGAGCAACGATCTGGGATTCACCAAGAAACTCAAGGGACTTGTTCCAGTTGTGTGAGACAAAGGAAAGGAGATCAGCTGTGGATCTACTGTGACGGAATCCATATTGTCTATTATGTAAGATCTTATGTTTTTTCCATATACTTTAAGATTTGGGAATTAATGAATTTTTCCATTACTTTGCAAACAACTGAAAGAAGATATATAGGTCTATAGTTAGAAGGGAGACTTTTGGATTCTTTTTTGGGGACAGGTTGCACATGTGCCGCTTTTCAACTCTCCGGGAAAATGCCCGTGTCGTAAGAGATTCGAAAGAGGCGAGTTAAGATGGGTGTAAGCTCAGAAGCACATTTTTTTAAGACGATTGCTGGTATGCCATCCTGCCCAGACGATTTTTTAGTATTAAGAGAAGAAAGAACACGCTTGATCTGTTTGACTTTAAAAATTATATCGGACATTTTATGAGAAACGGGGACAACTGTTGGAATAGGAAGATTAATAGGAGGATCAAGCGTAGAATTGGCAGCAAATTGTTTGGTAAATAGTTTGGCTTTTTCTTTGGAGGAAGAGACAATTTCATCTTCAGAGATTAGGAGTGGAAAAGAATTTGTGCAAAAGTTCTGTCTAATATTTTGGGCAAAGGACCAGAAAGCTTTACTGCCATTTGAGCAAGAGAGAACTTTATCTTTTATTCGATTGTTAAAACGGTCTTTTGCTTCTAAGTTGGTCTGATTAAACTAATTTCTCGCTTCGATGCTAGCCTGTCGATTTTCGGGACTTTGAAGAAACTTTTTGTGGGCTTGAATTTTTAATAGTCTGGCTTTGTCACAGGATTTAGAAAACCACGGTTTGTGATTTGATGTTATGGGGTTCTTTTTAGTGTGGGGAAATAGGTCTCAATGCCTAGTTGAATTGTTTCGGTTATCTGTTTACATAGATCGGAAGGATCGAAAGTAGAAAAGCAGGTAGGATCTCAAGGGTAGCTGGCAAAGAAATCTCTCAGACCATCCCAGTCGGCCGAATTGTAGTGCCAGACGGTTCGTGGCGGCATGCTTTTAGTTGCCTCAAAATGAGTGGAGTATGATACGGTGACCAAACCATGGTCAGAGCGACCAAGGGGAGCAGTTACTGATGCTTCATAGAGTTCGGGGTGAAGTAAGAAAGAGATCTAGGGGTTAGAATTATGGGTGGGAACCCTAGGAAAGTAGGTAGGTTCCATAATTAGATTGGTGAGCGAGTTGCTGATTGCGAAATTTTCTGCTGCTCTGCCTTGTGTATCAGTTTTTGTGGAGCCTAGCTAATCTTTATTATAAACATTAAAATCCCCGAGGACGATTACTTCGGCCAATGGAAACTGGGAAATAATATTGTCGATCTTTATTGAACGGAAAGCAAAGAACTGGGTGTGGGAATTGTCAGACGGGGACCGGTATATACAGCAGATGAATTTGGTAGAAGATCTGAAAGTAAGTTTAAGCCAAAGAATATCAGGCCTACCCGATTCGAGGTTAGAAACCCTAGCACAAGCCAGGTCGTTGCGAACGTAAGCACAAACGCCGCCATGGGATCGAAAAAACCTGGGAAAAGGAGGTGGTTGTTTGCTGTTTTGGGACTTATTTGGGTGTCGGTAAGAAATAGTATGTGGGGTGTGAAGGATTGAAGATAATGGTGAACAGAGTTTACGTTGGAGTTAAGCCCACATATATTTGTGAAGGATATCAGACTTTTCGATGGCGGCCCCCCAAATGTACCCCTCGCCCGGAGAACCGAATGAAGGGGTATTTTACCTCCGGGTAACTTTACGTTCGGGTGTGCCATCATCATTTGTTCCAAATTTTACTAGAGTGGAAAAAAAAAGAGAAAGGAAAAGAAAAAGAAAGAAGAGGAAAAAGGAAAACTAAAAGAGAAAGAAGGAGGAGGAAGAAGGAAAACTGACTCACCGCCCAGAACTCGAAACGTCCTAAGACTTCACGAGTCCTTTAAAGGGCAAGTGGGGTGGTACCGCCTAAGGCGAGAAAAGCTCCTCTACCACCTACAAATATATTAAAAATAATCGCAAACTCATCATATGTTTTCTTGTTTGTAATTGATTTCTACAAGCACAATAAATGTAACGCTTTACTTTTAAATTATTAAATTTTATAACGTTTTGCCTGTGTCTAAAGTCATAAAGCTGCAGTTTTAACTTACAGGACTTAAAGCAGTATAATCAATATAACTACTACTAACGATAATTACTATTTTCATCTCCTATTTTTAAAAAAACATTTGGGTATAAACTTGCCGGTGCTATAAAATGTACGCAATAAGTTTGTAACATCGTGGTGGCCATATTTAAGTGTAAATTCCTGAGTCTCGTTTTCCCTGGCTTACCAGAGATGTCTTTTGCAAATTATCGTAAGTAAAATTATTTTAATTTTTCAATCTTTAAAGGTTACCCAAGGAAAAAAATGCCGATACATACTAAAATTAAGGTAGTTAACGTTATCGAAACTAAGAAAAAAATATAAAAAATATATAAAAAGTAGTTGCTAGGGCTATTTCAATACAATATTTTGTATTTGCTTTTAAATGAGTTTTTATTTTCATCAAATATTACCACGGTAGTAGCGAGCTTATCTACTCACTAGTGGGTTACTAATTACTACAAGGTACTACAGTACTTCTATATTGTTCTTTTCTGTTTACTATCTTATTCTTCAAAAAAATTATGTTGGTGTCAAAAATGTTACAGTCAAAAATAGCATATCTCAAAAACGACATACTTAAGAAATGACATTTGTTTAAAAAGGCACGGCTATAACATTTCAAAAAGTTTATTTCGTTAAAAAAAAACTGTAACGCAAACCTGTGATTTTCACAATCTAATAAAATAAAAATTTTAACCTAACCAACCTCAGATTTAAACCTGGTAATATTTAATATTTGAATTTCCTTAATTAATATTTTAATATATTTTTAACTTAATTATGTTTCCTTTGCCCATCTCTCAAACAATATTTTAAAACCGTAACCGGCTATAAACAAATAAATAAACCAAAAGACCAAAAAGCCCAAAAATCCAGAGTTTAGCAGTTATTTTTTTTATCTTTATGGCAGAATACAAAGTCGTGTATAAGGTCAAATTGTGTTTCTTTTCTTTTTTAGTGTTAAGTTAAATTGTTTCTTGTAATTATATTTATAGTAGACAGACAAGTACTTTAAAGAATAAGAAACAGCGTATAAGCATGCTTTTCTTATAACAACAAACATTTAGACAAGAAGGATCAAAACGCATCTCGTTAGAAAGTATTCGTAATAAACAAGGTCAAAAATTATAATTTATTATATAATTAACCAGAGTTTACTCTAATACAAATTTCTGGCAAATGAGGTAATAATTTTTGGTATTTAAATTGTTTATTGCATATTGTTAGAGTTTGTACGTAAAAATAGTTTGTTTTTTATAACTAATAGCTGTCAATATTCAACAAAAAAGTAGAAATTAAAGTGTTTTACGTTATTGAATGTTAAACTTGTATTAGAAAAATTATGTTTTTTTTTGTACTTACTTGAAATCTATACAGTGAACTATCATCTTTTACTACTAGGTTCTTCGAGTCACTTATGGGAAAAAAATAACCATACTGACATAGTTGGTTGGCTATATTTAGAGCCTCTGAAAAAGAAATTGTAAAGTTAAAAAACATATAAGTAAGGTTCTCGACATCGTTACCTCAAAGCAAAACCGTAATAAGCCCATTTCAGTGCAAATAAAATAATTTTTATTTTGCAACAAAAAAATATTTATATTTTTTTAGATTTTTAAAAACAGCTATCATTAATAATTTTCAAAAATTTTGTATAAGTAAGAAGTGTCTGAGAAAAAAATCTATTTTTGGCTTTCCTGTAAAATTTGCTTTTTGTGACCTTCTAGGTGTTATTTAAAAGTTAGTTATACGACTTAACAGTAACTGGAAAAATTAAAAAGCTGAAATATAATTATAAAACACCAAAAAGGAAAAAATTTGGAAATATAAAAATTAAAAAAACAAAAAAACTTAGCTCTTTTTTTTTTTTTATAAAATATATATATTATATATATATATATATATATATATATATATATATATATATATATATATATATATATATATATATATATATATATATATATATATATTATTTTTTTTTTTGGGGGCCGTAAATGCTATGTCAAACATGACTTACCGGATTCTTCAATCTCAAGGCGCATGATTAGCCACTCAATTAAGTCATAACCTAAAACAAAAGACATTATGGTTAAACCGAACTCAATATTTAAAAATATTTTGACATGATTACTTGATAAAGGGATAAAACTGGACGCCTATTTATTAATCAAACCTAGAAAAATAAATATTTTCTAAAAATATTTTATAAAGGGAAAAGAACATCGAAAATAATAATACGTTTCTGACGAAGACCACAACCCCACACTTAAGAATCATGATTGGCTATTTTATCAGTTTTTTTTTAATAATCATTATTGGTCAGATTATCTATTACAACTATAAATTTTTGTTTAAATTATAGTCAATAATTTATTGTATTTACTTTAAACATATCTGTACTGTTTGGGCAAACTTTAAGTGCTAAAGGAGTAACGGCGCGGCGCCTAGTGCTTAAAATTATTATTTTTTGGCATACCAAAAGAAATTGTCTAGGAAAACGAACATTGATTTAAATGTTTCATTTTATTTTCATATTTTTAAAATATTAATATTTAGAAAAGTAAAGAAGGGTGTAAACGCTTTTTAAAAATAGATTGTTTATTTTGATGTTAATTAAAGTTTACTTTACAGCAGTTTATTAAGACACTAAGTATTTTCTAACCTTTTAAAAATGTTATTTTTTGATTTTAAGCATCTAATTTTTCAAGAAGTAATAAATATGTAATAATTTTACGAGTTAGTAATGTTGCATTAAAAAACAATATCTTTTGCCGTATGTTTACTTTGATGCAGTTTTGCGAAACATGGATTTAAACAATCAACAATAACATAGTCACTAAAAATACTAATAGCATACTGCTAATAGATAAAAGCCTATTGCATAATAATGTAACAGTAATACAGTAAATAAATACAGTACAATCGCTTTTATCCTGGGCACATGCTAATACGAACACCCAGTAATCCGGACGCAGCATTGCTTCAGTGCTAGTACGGACCAACTTCGATAATCGGAAAGTGCTTGTTTTTTAATTATACTATGTGACTAACATATTTAACTAGCATGTGGTAGTAGTTGAGTAATATTGTATAATATTTAGAGTGTAGAGGTGCTAATCTAATCTAAAAAACAACCACAACAAAAGTCTAAAGTAATAAACCCAATTGAAGAAGAAAAAAGTGTTAGATATTAATATAATGAACATATTATACTTATATCGTATATGTTATATATAAAGGGTAAGTAGTAAGTCCCGAAATGGTCGATTATCTCTATTGTTTATGAAGCAATTTTCCTAAAAACTGGAATATTTATATAGCAAACATTAATGCACTTATAGACCAGGGCAGCCTTTAAAGATGGTAAAAAGTGGGAAAAATGAAAGTAGGATTAAACACATTGGAAAAGGAGAAGAATATAGCAAAAATGAAAGGAAAAATAATTTATGGGCGATCTGAGGTCGGGAAGTGAAGGAGGAAGGAAGTGAGTTTTAAACGGTTTATCTCGATTTCCGGCAAAGCTACAAGTCCTATGGAAAAGAGTTAAATGTCAGAGTTGTAGGTAATAATAAGATCTACAACTTTTGTATTTACACTTTTTTCACATAAGATCAAAATTTATGTGAAAAATTGAAATAACCATTTTTATTTTTTCTTTTACAAAAAAAATACCTTTTTATGTCTCAAATAAACTGTTTTTATTTAAAATATTTATTTTTTTACCTTATTTTGACTTAATAAAAAAGCACCCTAATTTTCAGTCGAAAATTGTGGTTGATGGTGTAAAATAATATACATTGCTATGGTAAATGTTCTTAGAAAATGCAAACAAAAACGAAAAAAACTCAAATCCAATTTTTTCTAATCATTACGTACAAATTTGAGCTATTTATTAAAATTTACACTTAAATTACTCAAAAAATGTAAGATTTTATGCTACATTGATAAACAAAAATTACAAATTGAAATATACCACTATAATTAACAACCAAATGTACATAATGTTTAATCGGATTCGAGTTTTTTTCGTTTCTTTACATTTTCTGAGAACATTAACCATAGTAATGTATATGTTTTTTTACACCATCAGAAAGAAGATATTTCAACAAACAAAAAGCCCACCGACTTTTAAAAAAAAGCAGATATTTTGACACGAGAATTTTCGATTGCAAATTAGGGAGCTTTTTCGATATTAAGTCAAAATAAGGTAAAAAAATAAATATCTTAAATCAAAAATATTACAGTGTGTTTGAGACCAAGGGCGTCGATAATATTTTTTCCTGGATACAAACCTGACAAAATATGTTACATAAACTGTTATTTGCTGGAAAATAATCCTGTTCATATTTAGTCAAAATCATGGTCAAAGTATTTATGTACATTTATAATGTTTGCACTTTCAACTTCGGGAGAATATATTTGCCGACGACGTGGTAGGTAGGGTTTTGGGAGGGGGTTATTACCCCCCTTATCGACGCCCTTGTTTGGGACACAAAAAGGTAAGTTTTCACCAAATATCCATTTTTTTTGTAAAAGATAAAAATACAAAACCAAAAACTTGGTTATTTGAATTTGTCACATACATTTTAAGGTTATGCGAAAAAAGTGTAAATACAATAGTTGTAGATATTTTTATTACCTACAACTTTGCTATTTAACTTTTTTTCATAGGACTTGTAGCTTTGCCAGAAATCGATCTAAACCTAAAATTATCGACCCTGGTCTATCATCAATAGCAGTGTCATCTTTTATCAACTTTCTGTTCAGCCGATAATGATCCTATTTTTTTTGTTTTTAAGGGCAACACCCTCGATCCATCTTTATCGTTATCGGACATGAAATAAAAAAACTGCATTAGAAATTTTTTTTTTAAATCAAAAAATGTTAAAAAAGTAAAATAAAAAAGAGGTTTAGCTTATCGCCTCACCTTCGAAAACATTGACTTGTTATTTGTTAAAAGATGACAATGCAATTATTAAATGCAGTAATGTTTGCTATACTAGCATATTAATTTAACAAATTCTTCATAAACAACAAAAATAATCGTTCGTTTCTACTTACCCTGTATAATGCACTGTTGCACTTTTAGCATACTCTTCAGCAATCCGGACATTTTACTAATTTGGACATACGTCTTGCATTTAATTGCCGGAATTAAAGAGATTGTACAGTATAATGGTTAAATTTAGTCTAAGGAAAATAGCCAGAAGCAGCAGTTTTTTAGAATACCATTATTTGCTCATTTTTTTTTATAAAATTCTTACTTAACGACGAAACATAGTTAAGGCTCCCATGAAAAAGGTTGGGTCTAGCACATATATATATATATATATATATATATATATATATATATATATATATATATATATATATATATATATATATATATATATATATATATATATATATATATATATATATATATATATGATGCATGTTAAATAATACAATAAAATATGATCATTATCCATTGACATCTAACCTTTTAGTTAGCCCTCCTTCATTATCAATAACCGCTTGAAGACGTTTTGGCATTGATTCCACAAATTTCTTTGTGTATTCTTGGGATATCATATTTAATTCTTTCGTAATTTTTATTTGTAAATTATTTTTATTACTTATTTGACTTTGGTGTACTCTGTTCTTTAAATGTGTCCAAAGATTTTCGATGACATTCAAATCAGGTCATTGAGGAGGTGTTTTGACATGTGGGCAAATATAAAGTAACCATTCACGAACTAAGTAAGAGGTGTGTTTGGAATCATTGTCGTGGTAAAAGCGAAAGGTTTCATTAACTCCAAAGTTTTCTGCACTAGTGCAATGCTAAAAGCTAGATTTAACAGTAATACCTTAAAGTGAACCTTGTAATAAACCTATTTAAAAATAATAAAAAAAGTCCGACCACATAGCAAATAAAAAACAGTTATAAACAATTATAAGGCATTTTTATACGTATGTTTATACCGATAGCTTGAAGCAGCGTTTAAAAGGGACTTGATAAAATTGATAAAAACTCGGTTAAAAGTAACTTAAATTGTCAAAGTTATGTCGTTAATACTATAAAAAGTTTAAGCGAGAATAATGACTGAATAACTTTTTTCTTCTAAAAGCGTGCGGAAAACTATACTTTTCCGCACTAGTGCCGAAAAGTAAATTTTTTAGTTTTTGAAACAAAAATTAGTATCTAAATATAAAATAATGCATAATTTTGCTTATAATAGTTATATATTTGAAGAATATGAATTTTGCTGTAATTTTGCAGTCTTTTTATAACATTTATTAAATAAAATAAAATTATCCTAATTTACCAAATGTAAGTACATATTCTTAATAACTCCATATAAATTATCAAAGAATCCATAGCAACCAACTAATTGTTTATGCATTTATCAAAAATTAATTTTCTTTCACGCATTTTTCAACCAAATTGGAGAAATTTTTTCAATGGATTCTGACGACGATTTACCAGCATGAAATCTCGTCACAGGTATGAAAAATAGTTTGTTATGTTTAAGGGCTGGTGTCAAAGTAAGGTTAAGAAGTCTTTTAAAGAAGCGATTTTTCTGGCCTATTTCTCTTATTTATCAAAAACATGTAAACCCAATACATTATGTTCTAGATACTCTATGCTAAACTGTATCATTAAGTTACGAAAGAACATAGATTTAAGCAAGTTTTTCAAAGTGACGGCCTACTTTAAAACACAAAGCGTTGGTTTTAGACCTAAAAAGGCTAAAGTCTTTTAAAAATAAAATATCGAAATTTATGAATGAAGCGCCAGATGATACTTATTTACAGATTAAAGTGGTTACGATTTTTGGCTTAACGGGCGCTAGTCGTAGAGAGGAGTTAACAAAAATATGTCTGAACCATATTGAAGACCAAGGAACTTTAGTATTGATACACATCCTAGACTCTAAAAATCACATCAAAAATACTCAATTTTACCGAAACACTTTCCACTATCCAAAAACTACCGTTAATGCCATCTTCCAATGTACTTAACCTCTCGGTTCAAGAAACTACTTCCATAGTTGCAAAAGATTGGCTCATCAAGAACCCAACGCCGCGCCGCCGCCGTCAACGTTTTCTACAGAAAAGCAACTCGCGTCAGCAATAAATTTGCAAAACGCGACCAATTGCACTTTTACTATAAATGTTAATAATAATAATTAGTGTATAAAGTCCTTTGTTAATAAATAATATTTTAATCATAAATATTTAAAATTATGTTGGTTTTGCCCCTCGCTAGTAGAAAAAATATTGTTCCTAACACTTGCGAAAAGTAACCCATTGGAACGGCAGCCGCGTGTGGAAAAGTATCACTTTCCGAACTTGTTAGAAAAATGACGATTACAGTTTGTAAAATGACAGTTGTATTACTGCTATTTGAAGCATACGGTGTAATATACTTGTTGTAAACTTACCCATAAATGCTGCAGGAATGGATGTTAAAAATATCTTTTGACTTCTAACTGGTACGCCCCCTGACTCCGTGTCCTGCATCTCCTTGACCAGCTCTTCCATCTAAAACAAATAAAAATGTAAGTTTTTAATATGTCTGGTTTAAGATTCAAGTTGAGAAAACGAGATTTAATTTAAGAGAACAAAATTATTTTAAAAAAATAAATATTTTGTCTATTGTATTAATTTTTTTTAGAGGTGTTATGCGTGTTTTGGCAAATATTATTAAAATATGGCAAAGTTTTAAAACTTGGTACCGACTGTAAAAATAAAATGATCTACATTACAGAAATAAAATTTATTTTAAAGGCTGTTTACAGATGACCAAATTTTAAACCTGGTAATATATTTCCCAAGCATTTTGGATACAAATTTTAATTTAGGTAATCTGAAACCGCAATAGGACCAGTATGGTAGGGATCAATAATACCTGCCCAATTATTTATTTTAAATTATTGCTGATGAGAAAGAACTTTTTTGACATATATTTTCATGCTCATAATAAATATGTTTATTGTACAGGTTAGCGATTCTAGATCTTGTAAAGCACACCGTGTCAGTAATTTTTTTGTAAAAAAAAATCAAGTTAAGGATTTTTTATTTAAAATATATTGTCAAAATGTAAGGCGCATGAATGAATTAATCGGTAAACGTTTTTAAGGCTTCTGGTGGTGATATGATTTTAAAAATTGCTTTCTTAACTTAAGATGGTTTTGGGATTATGCAGTTTAAGTTCTAGGCGACGACGGCTATTGGTACTTTAGTCCATTGAAAACTACGGTAAAAGGTCAGGAAACGCTGGACTTGACGAGACCACTTGTCCCATATGTATTTTGGGGCGCTGATTACGAAAATAGGGGTTAGAACTTGCAGCAATGGTCGGAACACCCCTAAAATTGCACAAAACGCCCCTTAATATGGGTGGGTTTTGGAAAAAATTGACATTTCGCAAACTAAGCCATCTTATATGTTTTTTGGGTCGCTGATTTCGAAAATCGGGGTGTCGAGACTGGAAAATTTGTGGTACACCCCCCACATGCGAGAAACACAGCTCCCAGGGGGGGTATTGGAAAAAAATGACGTTTTGCAAACTAAGCCATCTTATATGTTTTTTGGGTCGCTGATTTCGAAAATCGGGGAGTCGAGACTAAAAAATTTGTGTTTTACCCCTATTATCTTCTGGGAAGCTACATAACAGGTATATTGATATTATTATATTAATTGAATGCTTATACATTTTTTGTAATGCTTAAATCATATTATTTTTTGTTTTTAACGAATTTGACGACGATGAAGAAATTACTTCTGCATGCAAAACACCAAGACTAGATTTAAATACAACTGAATAGTAATATTTTTTAAAAAGTTTTATACTTGTCATATTTCATATATATTAATAAAAATATATTCCATTTTTAGATTTTGAATTATTTATTTTATATTTCATTTTTCAACAAAACCAACCTCTTGGGAGAGGTGTTTCTTGCATGTGGGGGGTGTAACACAAACTTTCCAGTCTCGAGACCCCGATATTCGAAATCAGCGACCCAAAAACATATAAGATGACTTAGTTTGCGAAACGTCAATTTTTTCCAAAACCCACCCCTATTTAGGGGCGTTTTTTTTGCAATTTTAGGGGTGTTCCGACCATTGCTGCAAGTTCTAACCCCTATTTTTGTAATCAGCGCCTAAAAATACATAAGGAACAAGTGGTCTCGTCAAGTCCAGCGTTTCCCGACCTTTCACCGTAGTTTTCAATGGACTACTTAGCTCTTCTTTATTTTTTACCAAATTTCTCTTTTTATTTTTCACAGCTCAAATTGTTTGCTACCTTTAAAATTTCTTTTAAAGCTTTTCATCAGGAAATTGGCAATTTTTTTTCTAGCAGCTTCCTCATTTAACAGGAAATAATTTAAAAAAATAAATACACAGTTATAACGTTGATTGTGTAAAAGATTTCAACAGACGTTTACCAATGACGTCACATTTATAAACTTCCATTGTTTTATAGCCCATAAAAAATAAAATCAATTGGCAAGTTTAAAAAAAAATAAAAAAACAATATTTTTTATAATTGTAGCTAAACGAAACAATTTTAGATATAACCAAGTTGGCTAAAATCGACCTGTTTTGATGTCAAGATTCTGTCATAAAATTTTGTAGTTGTATTTTCTGAATACATTGTATATTTATTTTAATAAAGGTAACATCATTACATTTTTATTATAAATAAAACCTAATTTTTGTGAAAGAAAGAAGATCAGTGTTGTGAAGAAGAAAGAGAGTCGTTAATTTTGTAAATGTTTTAAAACTTGGGAATTGTTGGGTTCTTTCATGACCTTACAAACAACTTATAAATAAAATATGGGTCTACAATTAGAAGAAAAGGGTTTTTAATTATTTTTGGGGAAAGGTTCACTCTCTAGAAAAATGCTCCTCTCATAACAAATCCAAAAAAGGCTAGTCAAAAGTAACTAATTTTTAAATTCTATTTAATACAAATATTCCGATATCATAGACAAATATAAAAAAGCAACAATTTTAAAGAATACTTAGGGTTTAAAAGACGCATTTTTGTTTATTAAATCCGTTTAAAGATAGCAATACGATGCGATGTTATTATC
The DNA here is from genome assembly GCA_019359885.1 of Listronotus oregonensis. Lineage (NCBI taxonomy): Eukaryota > Metazoa > Arthropoda > Insecta > Coleoptera > Curculionidae > Listronotus > Listronotus oregonensis. Next base: position 31,149 of record JAHBCN010000110.1, on the reverse strand, counting down.
CAAAATAATATACTCTTTGTCGATACAAAACATAATCTCATTAATTTCTTAACTGACAATCTTAGTTTAAACTAAAAACTTTGGAAACAATCTTAAAAGCCTTTGTGAGTGAGAAACTTTTAACTTTACCATTAATATTTAATCTTAAAATTTCTTGAAATCAAAGTTATGCGTCTTTTGTTTAGTTTTCCATAGAAACTTTTAAACTACTTATAATAGATTGTTTTTCTAAAAACCGGATACCTCATTCAAAAAAGAGAGATTATACCATAACACTGGAAAATATCCGTATCGGTAAAAAATTGTACTGATTGGTTTGTATTATTTTCCAACAGTTTTAATATATACTTTTGTAATTTTGGTTTGTAAAAAGAAGTAAAGGTCTTTAATTTTTTTCTGATTTGTTAAACTTTTATAAAATTTCTTTGTTTGTTTTGTTTAATATGTTCATATTATAAGATATTACAAACAAATGAAAAAGCAACTTAAGTTAAACATAATAATAGTTATTTACCTAAAAAGTGTGGAAAGTTGCACTTTTCTGTACGCGACTGCCGTTGACCGATTGACGCGAAGCGAAATCGAATAAGCAGTTAAATGCGATAAAGGGACATACGTTAATATATGGTACATTTTTTTCTACAAACGCACATTTCTTTTAAACAAATCTTTGGAGAAAAAAAATAGTTTATAATGTATATTTTTATCTATAAGTGCACGCATTTTATTTAAACAAACATTAAAAGATTGAAAAAAGAAGACAAAATTGTATATAACAACTAACCAGAACTAACCAAAACAAACTTTTTTACAATATTAATGGTAAAATTACAATTACTCGCATTTTAAATGCATATAGATGAGGCCAGCATTGACGTATCCTGCTTATTTTCTACTTCCATGAAACTCACTGGATACTTTGGATGTTCTCTTGTGAGTGGAATTGCATTGTTTATACTTAGATGGTTTGAAATATTAATACTTCTTTTTATATTGAATAGTCAATATAACCCTTTGTAACGGTGGTGCTTTTTAAATACTTGGAATTTCTACTCCTTTGTTAGCCAAAACGGTGACAGATGACCTTTGGAAGCAGCCTACTTTGGATTTGACAATCCCGAGTAGGCTGCTATTTCATATGGCATCTTTCCTAACATGTTTATACCAATATCCCGTCTTTTGCATTTTCCTTTTTTGTAATTTAACAAAAAAATCTTGTAGAAAATGCCTGGAGTAGGTTTGCGTATTTTCTAAACAATGTAAAGCATTCTTTACTTCCGGCAACTTCGGAAACCACAAAACTACTGCTAGTGTGCGGGGGATGGTATCTGGTATTTTAATAATTATAAAGTTTTCTTTATCTTTAATGTTTTAAGTTGTACTATTCATCAATTCTTTGCTCCGACAGGCACTACCTTATTATATATTTATCATTAAATATAATGTCACTAGGAGCTTATTTTTTACCAAAATTTGCTTTTTTATTTTTTACAGCTTAAATTGTTCGCTGCCTTTAAAATTTCTTTTAAAGTTTTTCATCAGGAAATTGGCAATTTTTTTCTAGCAGCTTCCTTATTAAACAGGCAATGTTTAATAATTAAAAAAATAATAAATACACAGTTATGACGTTGATGTTGTAAAATATTTTAACAAACAACAAGTAGGCCACTATTTTATATGACATCTTTTCAAATATATTTATACCAATATTCCGCCTTGTGCATTTTTCTTTTTTGTAATTTAACAAAAAATCTTGTAGGAAATGCCTGGGCGTAGTTTTGCATATTTTTTATATAAAAAAAGCATTCTTTACTTACGGCAACTTCGAAGACATCAAAACTTCTGCTAGTATGAGGGGGAGGGTATCTGGTATTTTAATAATTATAAAGTTTTCTTTATCTTCAATGTTTTCTGTTGTAACATTTATCAATTTTTCGCTCCGACAGGCACTAGCTTATTAGATATTTATTATTAAATATATGTCCCTAGGAGCTTATTTAATAAATCTCGTTGGATCGTGTGTAAAAATTTTAGATTTTTTCTTAGGTCTAGATCCAATGTTCTAGTTTTGTAAGTAAGCAGTTGGCTTCATAATTTTTCAATATCTATATCGATTTTGGTTTTTAATACCACTTTTAATATGGAATACCATGACCAAAGGGTTACTTATATTAGTAAAATATGCAAGGAATACCTCTTTTTTAAAACTTTTAACTTTTCTGGTTTGTTAAAAATATCATATTTTTTTTCACAGGGGCATTGAAATCTTTTTAAAAGTATCACTAGACTTACTGCTTTAGCTTCTTCATTTTAAAACATTAAGATAATGGGCCCAAAAGATATTTGGGACACCCTGTATATATAAAATTAGTATACTAAATAATACCCATAAAACCAAAACAACTCTTTATTTTTTGACTTTTTCTCTTAAGCTTGGTTTCCAAACTGAAGCATAAAACAAATCTGGCCAATCAAAATTTGATTAGAAAATCTGTTTGGACATGTGCGCCGGCGCCGTTCTGGAAACCTAGCTTTGCTAATGTCCTCGCATCATTGAGCCCCGGTAAAAGCACTGTGTTTGTGGAAACACTGTGTAACCACACAGGTTTCTCGATGTTTTCACAGTGGGGTTGTTCCATAAACACACCATGTTTTCACATCATCCACGATAAATACATAGTAAGTATTCACCGTGATTACACAATGAATCTACGGTTTTTATACTTTGAATCCACGATGGATGCAAAAAACAAACAATAAATTAGAATTCTAATTTATTGTTATATACTATGTATACACTATGTATACACTATGGAAACACTGTGGAAAAGTGAAACATATACACGATATTTTTACGGTGTATTTACCATGTACCCACAGTGATTCCATTGTGTATACATCGTGGGTCCAAGGATGCGATGGTTGTAAAGTAGTGTAATATGTATGTTGCATATTTTATTCCTCTTCTTTGTGTATAATTCTAAGCTTTGTTAGTTAACTTATTTCTATTTAGGATTACAACGTGGAAAACCTTTTTTAAAGACGCGAAATCGAAACCCAAAAAAATATCATAACGTTTCTGAAAATTACCGACAAAATTGAATTTTAAATCAATATTCGGAATCCTTACTTGCTCTCGATTTTTCACTTCGACCAAATGCGACCTGTATTAGCGTTGTTACAAGGAATCTATGTTAATTCATTAGGCCATAATTATAACAATAATGTGGAATCCATACATTTAAACATAAATGTTTTTTTTTTCAAACACGGCCAATATTTTAAATTGTTACTTTTAATGTTTATGACAGAATTTACTTCTCCGTATTTAAATTAAAAATTACAACATTTTTTTTCGCTTTCATGAAATCATAATTTAGCTTTCTATTTAAAATGTGTTTCAGATCCGCCTTTGTTAAAATGTACCACATATCTTTATAAATGCAAACAAGCTTGCTTTAGTTCCCTGCTTCTAGTTTTTGGTCAGCAAATATATTTAATTATGTAAATATGTAAGCTGCAACATAAACATGCTCTAAAATATTAAAAGCCTGTTACATTCTGTACTGCATTTAAAAATAACTGAAAATACAAAAACCTAGCTATACAGAAAGGATTTTATGCATATACTAATATATTTTAATATATGTGTGACTTTTTTGTAGTGTAGAGTCATATTATTTTAATTAAAAATTTCTTTAATTTTGCAGAAACACCTTCCTTTTACGTGAATGCAACGTCTCTGATCAAGAAAATACTTTTAGCACGTGACCTAGTTGCCAAAAGACGCATATGATTTTAACTTCATGTACGATATTGTTAATCATCTTATTTTATGCACATAAACATTACAATAACACAATAGTATAAAAACAACAAATATTATTAAACATTAGAAATAGCCTTGTTTCGGTACCTAACTTTACTAAAAAAATATACATAATATGCGGCCGGATAAAACATGCTAGGAGGAAAGGACAAATTTCGTTAAAATCGGTTTTGTATTTTTTTATAAAATATTTTTAATCCGTTTAAAAAATAAGACAATTTTGCAACTTGGGTAAAGTCCAGAATCTGGGACTTAGATATTTGATTTTTTCAATTATACTAACCTATCCCTTTTTGATTAAGAAAAACACCTATTAAGCCACCATGTCTACTGCTTTCTTGAACCAATGAAACCCATTTTTTGTTGTTGTTACCATGGTAATAAACTTTTTTTAACTTATGCAATACACTTTTTATTTAAGTGTTTTTCTCAATCGAAAATAAATAAATTATAGAGATTCAAGCAAAATACAAGCTATTAAAGTTGACAGGTGTTTACAACGAATCTAAAATGCAAAAAGTAAATATCAACTCTTTACACACATGTAAACCACATAAAATTATTGTTTTATCTTTGCTTATGTTTTACCAAAAATTTTATTTAAGTGGTAATTGTTTCTTTATTTGTTTAAATAATAATTGTTTTGGCAAGTTTTTTATAGAAATGAAAAAAAAAATGCTTTTTTGTCTGTTGCGACTTTCCAACAAGCCTAATGCATTTTGCGGTTTATAACTATTCTTCTTTTGTATGTAATTTTATTACGGAACTGGTCTCTTTACAAATTTTTTCTCTACGACCAATACTATATATGTATCTATTATGTATATCTTTTATTTAATTATTTTAAACAATGGACAATAAGAAATTAATAATGCATGTCCCTACAATGGTATTGCAAGTACGGTACGGTACAAGCGCATTTTCAAGTGTAATTATTACTGGCTCATTCTGTGTAGCTATCAGGTTTGTGCCAGTACAAAAAATGTTAGTCTCGACCTGAGTAATTTTGTGAAAAAAATACGGCCTTTTAACGGAATGATCAGGCAACTTGAATCCAACATTCTTCTATATAAAATTAATGAGTAAATTAAATGAATTTATTTAAATAAACTAAACACGTCTACTACGTTCTTCATGAAACAAATTTTAAAAACTTGTACTTGGTTTATCGTTCTAAACTTATAAAATGTTTATATTTATGAAAATAAATTGTAAATGGGGATTGAATGGGCGTTTGTATATCTTTAATAAATCTCGCTTTGTCAATAATGCCATTGATTCTAGTAGGAGAGAAATCGTTGCGTTAGGTATACCGTAAATAAGCTATTTGAGAAAATTGCCGTTAGGACGACTTTAAATGTTTATTTTTATTATCCTTTCTATACTATTTAAAGGATAATTTATTATTTTTCACCTTCTTTTCTGATTTAAGACTTTCTTTTGTAACATCTTTAAAGCCACTTGACTTGTTTATCCTTTTATTTTTGAGTTGCAGAGTTCACTTTAAATTGTTGGTAAGGGATAGATGCTGAGAAATATACATCTCCAAAGAATTTTAAATAATCAAGAATCATAAATTAACTTCAACGCCTCTGCCACTTTAACTTCGGACTGTATAAACAAATAATATTAAAAATTTAGGTAACCTAAGTTGCTTATTTGCGTCAATTAAACTTATTACTTAGAAAACCCAATTGATGAAGAAATTTGTCTGGATCACAAAAGGTTTTAGGTCTAAATTGTACCTGAAGCAAAAAAAATGTCTGCTATACCACTAAAGAATAATTATTTATATACAGTATGTCCGCTTAACTTCTCTACATATGCATACCTTTTTGTTATATATACGAAACAAATTACTCATTTAAAAGATCATGCTTTATTAAAAAATATGAAATGACTAACAAATCTTAAAAAACAAGTATTAAATGATTAGAATCCAGTTCCTGATCTTAAGGTTTTAAGGTAGACAAACCTGTTTTATCCTATAACTATACAATTCCTTTCAAAAGATGTGAAGTGGCGGCACATTTATAGTGGTTAAAGAGTAACTTTTCAGAATTATGAGATCCGCTATGTGATATTCGTTACTTTCGGATCCGTTACTCGAGTACTCGCTTAATTTACCTGTCGGTACAGTATTGTAAAATCCGCAAGTGTCAGGTAGTAGGCTCGATACTACTCGAGTGAGTAATGTGTAAACAGGTGTTTTCAATTCATAAGATAAGGATGTTTTAAAGGAAATGTTTGAGCCGCATATGTTAGGATCTGTTGTGTGAATATGACAAATCTTTGGTTAAATAATAATTAGTTCTTAAATGTACAATAACAAGATAGATGCTGAGAAATATACATCTCCAAAGAATTTTAAATAATCAAGAATCATAAATTAACTTCAACGCCTCTGCCACTTTAACTTTGGACTGTATAAACAAATAATATTAAAAATTTAGGTAACCTAAGTTGCTTATTTGCGTCAATTAAACTTATTACTTAGAAAACCCAATTGATGAAGAAATTTGTTTGGATCACAAAAGGTTTTAGGTCTAAATCGTACCTGAGGCAAAAAAAAATGTCTGCTATACCACTAAAGAATAATTATTTATATACAGTATGTCCGCTTAACTTCTCTACATATGCATACCTTTTTATTATATATACGAAACAAATTACTCATTTAAAAAGGTCATGCTTTATTAAAAAATATGAAATGACTAACAAATCTTAAAAAAACAAGTATTAAATGATTAGAATCCAGTTCCTGATCTTTTAAGGTTTTAAGGTGAGACAAACCTGTTTTATCCTATGTTGTACCGCATGCAATTTCTTGTATAAAGATGTGAAGTGGCGGCACATTTATAGTGGTGTAAAATATCGTTACTTTTCAGTAATTATGAGTATCCGTTACTTTTCATGTGAGTATTCGTTACTTCGGATCCGTTACTCGAGTACTCGCTTAATTTACCTGTCGGTACAGTATTGTAAAATCCGCAAGTGTCAGGTAGTAGGCTCGATACTACTCGAGTGAGTAATGTGTAAACAGGTATTTTCAATTCATAAGATAAGGATGTTTTAAAGGAAATGTTTGAGCTGCATATGTTAGGATCTGTTGTGTGAATTTGACAAATCTTTGGTTAAATAATAATTAGTTCTTAAATGTACAATAACAAGATAGTTACAAGGTCGTATTTATACACATATAGATTATTTGTCTTTAAAACGGCATCATATATGCCAAGATTGCCATGTAAAAAATATGTTAAATTATTATGGCATTGACTAATAGAGCAGCGCGAGCAATTGTTTTGATATGTTGATGCCGCCTAAATGAAAATAATAATAATAATTATAATAATAATTATTATTATAATAATCATCTTTTATTAAGTGACAAGGTTACAATAATAATACAGTTAGGTATATTACATCTATAAGATCAGATTTGTAAATCAACCCTATCACACCAAGCCATATTAGGGCGATATTTAGCCAATTAGTAATCGGCTACTCCACCATACAACCCCAAAAGGCTGGAGTTCTCACAATATTAAAGTAACATGATAAATATATTACAAATATAACTAATAAATAAAAATAAGATAATATAAGTAGATTCAATAAATCTCAATTACACACACTTACACACACAGATTCAAGCAATTAAAGAATAATATGCGGATGCCTAAAATTATTGTGATTGAAAAAGAGATGCTCGATATCTCCTCCTAAAAGCCTCAACACTTAAAGATTTAATATCGTTTGGTAATTTATTATAAATATTTGTAGCTTGATAAGTAAAGCCACTCTGAAACAAAGCCTTCATATATCTCGGTACCGCCAACATACTCCCATTGCGTATAGTTCTATTATGAAGGGTGTCGCGTGCTATTAGTTTTGCCCGCAGGTAGTCAGAAATGCCAGAGGTCATAATTTTATGCAAGAAAACGGCAAACTGCAACCGTCTTCTATTCGCCATATTAAGCCATTTTAAATCCCTGATACTTTGATACATCACTGCAGGCCACAAGACGAACATGAATTTTGAACCCGTTGAATCCTTTTCCGATATGGATAGTCAAAAACGGACCATAAACAAATGAAGTAATTAAAAAATGAAAGTACTAGGGTTTCAACAAGCATAACTTTAAGTTTCTTGGATAGAATCTCCGATTGGCAATATAATTCTTAAATTGCAGAACCTTTCTGATCGAGGAGTTAACATGTTTATCAAATTTAAGACCACCATCTATTATGACCCCCAACGATTTCGCTGTTTTTACCTCCGGCACATTTGTCCATTAATATTTATGTTCACTTCTCGCTAAGGCTACAGCTTTGACCCCACCAAAGTAAAGAACCTGTGACTTTTGGGTTTAATAAATGTTGTGTTTTTTGATAGGTCATTTATAATATTTAGCTCTCTGTTCATGCTATACTCAGCAATATGATGTTCATAGGGGAGAAAACTATATTTTAATTGAATATCATCAGCATATGCTTGATACGAGCCAAACTCTATCCGTTTCAAAATATCTGCCGAGTATATCAAAAACAGAAGCGGACCGAGTATCGAATCTTGCGGTACACCTAATACTACAGGTAACAAAGATAACATTTGCTCCTGCAGCACCACTCTCTGTGGTGTGTTCCTTATTATATCTAAAAAATGAAATTATAATCGAACTGCCAACATAATAATACGGATACCTGTTTTAACTATACAAACATCATTTAAAAAATATTGTGAAATGACTAAAATGTAACCTGCAATCCAAAATGATTTATCATTTCAGCTACTCATTAATAGGAAACATTTTCGCAGCCTTCTACGCGACGCGTCTTTCGGATCAGGTAGCGAGATGTAACGAACACACCGGATATCGAATACATTTACTAATATCAGTTAGATAATAGGTCCAAATCGGTTCAGTAGCTTAACTGATCCAAACGAGTTCTCGAGTAACTGTTTGGTGGCAACTTTTATATTCGTTACTTCGCAACCGCAACACTAAATTTAAAAAAAAAACATTTTTTTCCAAAATTAGCTAGTATTACGTACCATTTTGATAACACTAGCAAAAACTCTCACCATTTCGGCATTAGTTTGGTTAAGGAATTTTTGTCGTATTTTCAATAATAAGGGTAGGGGAAGAAAGTAAATATATAAGTTCACAAGAGAACACAATGAACAAACAATCGAAAGCATAAAGTTGCGGTAATTGGGGCATTTAGTAACTCCTATTTAATTTAATTAGATAAGTTAATATTTAAGTTGACAATTGTCAGTTCTAATCCAATTTTATGATGTTGCCTTATTAGAATCATATTTGCAAAAAAATGAGAATTCCAAATGAATGTCATATCGAACTGACAACAGTTAACTTAAATAAGTCATGTCGTTTTCCAATCTTTTGTTTTGCTTTTATTACCAAGCCTATTGGACTAATATTTAAATTAGAGAGTTAATAAATGCCCCAATAACGGCATTTTCGTTTTTTCGATTGTTCATTTCACAAACTTTAAAATATTTTTTGGTATATTTTCTTTACTCTATAGAAATTATTTTTTTACACGGTCACAAAGACTATTTTGATTAATTGGTAATATTATTTATCATTTTAAAAACAGGTTATCTTGAATAAACTTAAAAAAGAACGCAGATATTAAAACGCGGTTTTCTCCAAAGTGTAGGTATTTCTTTCCCTTCCAAACCTACGATAAAAACTTGTGTTGCCGTATTTACCTTTCTGGAGAAAATCTCGAAAAACCCAGATTTCATTTAACAACACCCTTTAGTTGTTAACTACAAACTAGTCGATATCAAAAAGAACGACGAGCTTTAAATTTTCTTTCAAACGAGTATCCACTTGAACCACTTTCGATAAAAAATGTGGAAGATGGAGCTATTTCAAAGTTGCATTATTTATCATCTTCCCTCACCTTAATTGTTGAAAATACGACAGAAAGTGTTTAACCAAACTCATGCAGAATTGGTTAGGGTTTTTACTGATGTTATTAAAATTGTACCTAATACAAGCTAATTTTGGAGGAAAATAGGTTTTTTAAATTACCCTTGCGGTTGCGCCATCTCGCGGTTGTTTTAGAAACTTGAAAATAATTTCTTGCTATTTGTTCTAACCACTTTTACCAAAAATATGTTTTCCCAACGCTTGTACCCATGTAAGTAGTCAGTTTCTCAATTTCATCATATAGTTACGTTACGTTAAGTTACGTTAGATAAACTGTGTTCCTTATTATATCTAAAAGATCTTTTTAATTCTAACATGTTAAGATATTTTATTAGAAGTTTACAATAAAACTTTTATTATAAAGCAAAATGACGTGCTTTATTAAATTTCATGTTAACCCTACTTAATTAAAAACTTCCAGGTATTTAACTACCAAACTCCTGGAGACCGACTTCGACAGCGATAGATTTTTAAGTGAACCAGAGTTTTGCCTGCAGTTTATTTAATACCGTGAAATTTTAACAATATTGCTGCTTTTAACCAGCTTAAAATTATGTGCAGTGAAAATTAATTATTTTCTCAAAATGAGTTAGGCAGCAGCTTTTAAATAATTTAGATTCTGGAAATAATCCGAGGCAAATAAATATAGTAAAATTTATGTTGTTTAATAATCAAAATTATTAAATTTTTATTATAAGCAATATAACCTTTACAAGCAAATTAATGTAATTATCTTTTGGAAATGGATGAGAATTGGAAAAGTCCTTCCGTTCCGGCGCATGCTTCTTTAGTAATAATCGAACCCGATTTAGGTATTTTTTTTAAATATAAGAAACTGTGCCAGAATAAAACCCCAAGGATGGTCCGCCTTAATATAGGGTCATTCAGTGGCGCAGCCAGGGGGGGCAGAGGGCCCGGGCCCCTCCCAAGCTGTCAAATTTTGTAAAAGAAAATTTAATTACATATAAAAATAAAAAAACATTATCCAGATACAGACTTAGCAATTATACAGTACACTTTATTAAATACAATTTAAATACATAGATCTTATGTTTAATGTGTTAGCAACATTGAAAAAATATTTGACTCAGAAACACATCTCTATCTGACACATCTGAGGCCAGTACTTTACTTACAAGTCTAAGGAGTCCTAAATTCGTATTATCGTTACTTTCCCTTAAAACAATATACGCTGTCACCTTACCTTTAAGCAAACTTCTACAAACGAAAAATTTAGATCTCTTCAGTGGTCTTGACTTAGCTGCACTTGTTATAAAGTAATTGGAAGAGGTAAGGTCCGATATTGAAAGTCAATTTGCAAATATCTTTGAAGAGGCTACTGATTTCCTTAAAGAACATGATATTGAAATTAAAATGCCAAGACTACCGACGCGGCAAACGTATAGGCTCCAAGTGCCAACATATTCGGCAGGGAACTATTTTAGAGCCTCAATTTTTATACCGTTTCTGAACAGTTTATTGTCAAATTTAAAAGAAAACTTTTTTACACATACCTAAAGAACTTATTAGCCGTTTCAAAGTACTAATACCGTCAGAGAGTTCAAACGAAAAACTTAGTGAGTTTTTAACACTACACAAATTTTATGCCAATAATGGCTTTTTTAAAACGTTTTCTAATGATTCTATTCTAAAAGCCGAATTTATAATATGGAACCAAAAGTTTTCTGATTCATCTAAAACATTAAATATAATTGACCCTAATTCTACGTGCGATATAAATATATTCCATAATATAAAAAGAACTTCTTTAGATTTTTATAACTTTACCATTTACAACAAGTAGGTCTTTTCAAATTTTAAACTTTTAAAGACGTATCTTCGAAATACGACTGGGCAAGATAGACTTGTTCAATTTTGTTTATTTACCAGAAAATGAAGGTATCTCCCGAAGAAGTTTTAAATGAACTGGCAAAAAAAGTTATATTTAAAATATTTCAAATATGATGTACTGTATTCAATATAGCAAAATTATTATTTTTGTTGCTAAATTTGTCCCACATCTGGTTAGAAAATAGCAAAATTTTGGGCGCTTTAAGTCGCCCCTCCCCCAAACAGATTTTCTGGCTGCGCCGGTGGGGTCATTACAAGAGGTTGGTGTGCTATATTAAAAAAAATGTTTAGATTTGCAAGCAGAAATAAGCGACTGTCTCAGAAAGAACAACAATAAAACTCTAGTATATCATCTTACAGTTAATCCACTTCTCTCTAATTCTTAAAAGAAAAGGGAGGGGGCAAAAGTGTATAGCTGCTCAGCAGTGCATCTACTTACGTGACATTAGGCACACTGAAATACTCACTAAAAGAAAAATGATTTCTATAAACTTAAAGATTTAAAAGAAACTTTCTTAGGTACTCATATTAATAAATGATTATTTAAAATAAAACTAGAAAAGAACCTAAAAACAGCAAAAAATTTAGTCATGCAAGGACCTTTTACTTTACCCTATAGGATTTTTATATTTTTCCCAAAAACATAAAATATATCTTAAAATATGTTCCAAAAAGTTTATCACAGTTTAAATAAATTGTTGGTTTAGCTCTGGTAATTCTAGATTATGATAAATAATTAACAACAGTAGGTGACAAGAAGGTATCCACTAACGACACTGAGACTTAGACACTTGGTGATACCGAAATTACAACACCCTTCTATTGAACTACATACTACAATAATACCCCAAAAGAATTTATATAAAAGTAGTTATGTGACAGGTGCCTACCTGATTAAAAATTTGTTGATTCAAATTCCTAAGGCCATAAAAGATAATAATATAAAAAAAACGTACTCATATATAATATATAGAATTTATTTTAATATCAATGTATTACGCTCTGTCATATAAACCAAACTACCTTATACCTACTATAAACACGGAGCCTACGTTGAACTTAATAATTGCCTTAACAGAGTTAAATGGGATGCCTTTCGACGACTATAGAGAATAATTTAAAGGCTTATATAGAGAAAGTTAAATTTTTTGCTGTTTTTCAATTTGTTTTATAGGCCTTTTCATCATGTGACAAGCGCAAGCACAGTCGCCATGTTGAAATAGCGGCAATTCAAAAGTTTCGTACTGTTTTGATCGACAATGGCTGGGAATGCAGTATTATCTCCCCAATTAGATCATTTACTGGAAAAAATCGTTGATGGTGTTTCACTGATTTATAATTCAGTTGAAGCCCATAATTGTACCCAATTAAAAAGGTAGCTTAAATGTCATGGACGTCTTTAAAAAGGAAAAAGAAGTGAGCTGATTGAGAGGTTAGGCATCATTACTTCTTTACTATACAAAAAGTATCTATAATTTTATTCTAATTAGGTCTACCACATATATACAATTCTTATATTGATTAAATTGTATTGTATTTAAATGATTTATAGCTTGTATCACTCTTACAAACTTCATAACAACACCGCTTCTTCTTTCCTTTTCGTACTGATATCGTTATAATAATCGATTTAAAAAACCTATTTGCTAATTAAGACACTTTTTTCTTTATTTTCGTATTTCTTTTCTTCAATAACTATACTTTCTTTAGTATTTTTATTTTAATTATGTGTTTACAGGCCCTTTAACATGCTTGTTTACAAAAAACAGTACGAAAAAAATGGCTGATACTGACGCATGCGCACAAAAAAAATTGTGATGAAAAGTCCTATTGCTCGCATTCAAATAGAGATCTTCTTCTTCTTCTTATTCTTCCTGGGAGCCGTCTTTCACTTCCGGAAGCAGCGCAACCTCTTGCCTAATCTCCCATTGTCTTTTATACCAAAACTCCCATTAGTCTTGTCCCTTCAACAAGTCTGTATAATCCCGAGACTGGTTGGTTGATATATTCCTGTCGGCTCATTTTCGGTTGCCCAAATAATGCCTGTCTTTTGTGATTTAACGCTTTACATTCACACAGTATGTGGTAGGCTGTTTCTTCCCCCTCGTCGCACAATCTGCAACTTGGGTCCCCATTGTATGAGCCCATCTTATGTACGTGTCCTCTTAGGTTATCGTGCCCTGTTAGCAACCCTTCTGTTATGCGAAGTCTTTTCCTACTTTGTCTTAGTAGTTTTTCCTTCGTTCTTTTGGATGGGCCCCTTATGAAGCTTTTTCCATGTCTTACTCTACTAAGGTTTTCCCAGTATTCCTCGTGTTTGTTTCGGATACACTCCCTGGTTTGCCCTCGTGCTGTGGCTTTGGTCACTCCAAGAGCAGGTTCTGGTCCAAAGTATGGTGTGGATGATCCATGTCTCGCTAGCTCATCCGCTTTTTCGTTGCCGTCTTTTCCCGAATGTCCTAGTACCCACAGAATAGTTACTCTGTTGCGTTCTCCCAGGACCTCCAGTTTTTTTGGCATTCCCATGTCAGCTTCGACGTCACCTTGGGGTTTACTAGTGCCCCTAGTGACGCTTGACTGTCTGTTATTATGCAGATCCGCTTGTTTTTGTAAGCCTTCCTGTTATTTTCTTTTGCACAGTGCAGTAAAGCATATACTTCTGTTTGAAATACAGTACTGTGTGTTCCTAGTGGAATAGAGAATTGTGAATTCCTCATTTCACTGTACACGCCCGCTTCAGTTCCCTGCTCGGTTTTGGAACCATCCGTATACCAGATGATGTCTCCAACCATGCCGAGGAGATCGGGTTGCTGCCACTCACTTCGATCTGAAATTTTCTTTTTGAAGTTTTTGTTGAATGAGTATTGGGGAATCATCTGATCTGTTCTCTCGTCCAGGATGTTGCCGCCAACCTGACTTTTAATGTTGTTGTGTCACAAACTAGCGTAGACACCGGTTGGTTTTCTTGCCTCTCCCATCACTAAAAGGATAAGTGTTGGAAGGTCTAAGAGACATTCCATGGCTGCTGTTGGGGTTGTTTTAATTGCTGCTGTTATAGCTAAGCAAGCAAGTCTCTGTACCTTGGCCAGTTCTGTAACAGCAGTTCTTTGTCGCATTTTTGTCCACCATCCAGTGATGAGTATGTTATCATAGGCCTTACCACCATGGTGTATAACCAATAAACCTCGTTTGGTTTAAGGTCCCATGTTTTCCCATAATAGCGTCTGATTAACATAAGAGTCATCGTCGCTTTCTTTCTTGTTTCCTGAAGATATTGGTTCCAGGTAAGTTTAGAGTCTAGGATGACACCAAAATATTTTACCTCTCCCACAATCTTGATTGCTTCACCTCGTAGGTTCAGGGGTCCTAAGCCCTCTAGATTTCTCCTTTTGGTGAAGGCAACTATGGCTGAAAATTAATTTTTGAGAAAAAAATCATAAAAAATATATAATATCAAAAATACAACTGAGTCTTTAAAACAGTTCAAAAAACTTCGCTTAGGTGGTAAAGTTTATTGGGCAGTCCCAAACAAGACATTTTTTTTATTAAATTTCAATAAAGTGGATTTTAATTTTTTTTCATACTGTAATTTAATTTATTTGCTTTACCTTTTCCTCATTATTCATATATGAATGTGACTACCTAAATTCATCTTTATAAGTGTCATGACCCAACCATTGTAATCGTGTTTTGTATGTATGAAATATAGATATCAAAAGAAGCAATTGTGTCGCAAAATTTCAAAATTAATATTTGGAAATTAAAGCTTTTGTGTACGAAAGTATTAAGTAATGAAGGGGTAGTGAGTTGAACTTTGTTATTGTACCTAGCTAAAAGGTATTTTATGTTAAATGACAAGTCTAAAGGGTGCGCATTATCAAGGACTGACGTATAAAATATCTTAGACAATGATATACTGTTTAGTTTTTACAAATTGCAATGTATTATTTTAAACAAGGGCGTTTGAAAAATGTTCGAAAAATTTATTTTTTTGTGTATTATGAAGAGCTAATCTGCTTTACCATTTATTTATATTATAACCTACTAAAATTTATTTAACTTTATCATACAGTCTTTTTTCTTTAGAATTGTGATTATATGTCTTTGCCAGTTTACAAAATGTTGAGTTATTTTGTCATAATTTATATTTTAACTATGTAGTCCTTTACAATGTGGCGAGTTGGTGTAGTGGCAGCGTACCAGCCTATTAGCCGTGAAAACCCGGGTTTGATCTCTGCACTGTCCATAGGAGTTTTTCATAGCTCGTCACCTTACAGAAGGCAATGGCAAACCACTGTGAAGTATTTCTGCCTGGTAAACCCTCTCACATGTGCTTTGAAAGGCATGTTAAGCCGGTGGTCCCCATATCTGTGTCTAGTTGGTACGCAACACATATATGTGTGAGACGGCGCCTACACTCTAAAATAGAGTATGGCACCGCAAGAAGAAGTCCTTTACAGACGCGTATCCACGGTTATAAGTACTGTGGGCATGCCTACAACCTTAATTCAGTAGTTTTAACCGATAAAGTCTTACTCGCAGGGTCTATTTGAGATGGATAGGCTGATGATTAAAGGTCATAAAAGTATTACGATCGA
Organism: Listronotus oregonensis; assembly: GCA_019359885.1. Taxonomy (NCBI): domain Eukaryota; kingdom Metazoa; phylum Arthropoda; class Insecta; order Coleoptera; family Curculionidae; genus Listronotus; species Listronotus oregonensis. The sequence goes on along the minus strand of JAHBCN010000110.1, from coordinate 14,902 downwards.
AACACCAAAACGCTGAGTCTGTATTTAAGCAATTATTTGCAGAGACGACAGAACAAGCAAAACAGTTGGATGTTACATTAAAATCCCCACCTACAATTTTGGGGCAAACATACAGGTCCAAGTATGGGGCGAAATCGGTGGAAGAGTACTTTCGAAAATCAGTATACATACCTATATTAGATTTATTTATTAATGATTTGGAGAACAGAGATTATCTTCGGAAGTACTCGACCTCTTTCATTTGGGATATTTTATACCTATCCCAATGGACAGGAATTTGGATATCGATAATGTAAAAGTGAAAAAAGCGTTTCACATGTACCGCCAGTTCATTAGCGATAATGAATCTACAGTTTTAAATGAATACCGACTCTGGATAATCAAATGGAAAAAAAATCTTAAAATAATTTGGTCATACCAGAATCAATAGGTACACCCCAGTCAGCGTAGCTACCGCGTATTTAGCATAGATAAATGCTTAAATTACAAATTAAAATTTTAAATTTTATTTTTTTTATTTATTATTTCGGGAATTAGCCCCGATTATCTTTATATCAAGTTTAAATTCGTAATTCAAGAATTTACCTATACTATATACTGTGTAGATAAATAAATAAATTACAAATTCAAGCTTACGCTTTAAGCTTCTCAAAGAAACCATATGCCTACTGGAAATAAAATTTGGACTTTCTATACAAAGCAATCTGCGGGTGCTAACTATGTATGGAAAGTAGATTTTTTTTATTATTTCTGGTATATGGTTTTCTTTGGTGATTGATGGTCTAAACTCTAAGTCCATGGACTTGAAGCATGGACTTCCTACCAAGGTATGAAGGATTCGATCAATTTTCCTGACACCCTGTATACTATACTATATTATTATAAAAAGTAAAAGATTTGTATTTTTGATTGTTTGTAACAAATAAACTTATAAAGTACTGAACCAATTTATTTTTTTACCGCTAGAATAGGTACTACATTTTTACTGATTGTAACATAAGCTATAAAAAATTTATGGGCGATAGTGGAGCTTAAAACAAGTCAAAAAGTTTATATGACATATGTGTCAAACACAGATTTTTGTCTAAACGATGTCAAAGTTAAGAGCTTTGAAAGCAGTTATTTCTGAAAACCTTAAACACTGAAAACTTTTGTCTTAACCTTTCAGTACTAACATGATTTTTAAAACATAAATGCTAACATCGGTCTATGAGACCGAACAACTAGGACTAATTTTTTACTGATTACTTGGTGGAAATGTATTTATAAAGCTTTTTTTAAAAGAAAAATAGGCACCTAGAAACTTTCAACTATATATTTTTTTCAGTAACATAATGAAAATGGCGAAACTTTACGATTCTAATAATTTGACCACAAGCTTAATTAAACTACCTAAAACTAATCAACTGATACAAAAATCAACAAAAACAACATTTATAACATTAAGAATATAAAATAAAAGTCTATTCAGTTTCATCACCATCTTCTTCAACGCAGGGTCTACACATTGGCACCACGTGTTCAAGACATAGAAATTTGCTGCACTTGTTACATTTGTATTTTGTTTTTCTGTTTTTTTAGTGTCGCAGTACCTACATCTGCCAATCGGTTTTTCTGTTTGTTCAGTAACCACTTCTGGTTCAAACTTGCATATTTCTTTGATCCGCATACGAGATAAAGACGGAACTTGTTGGACTTTCGCTCGCCGTTTTAAATGATCCGTGATCAATTGAAACGATAAATTCTCAAGGAAATTTCGGCGTAACATATTTTGATCTATATCTTTTTTATTGAAAGCTGCAAATGCATTTATGGCAGCTACGTTTAGTACGCGATAAAAAATTACCATTGGCCACCTACGAGTAGCTCTGAGCGCAATTATATCCGGCACTCAGTTTGTCTACTACGTCAACGCCACTTTTGGTCTGATTATACATCATAATCATTTCTGGTTTTGAAGTGTTATCATCAATGCAGTCATCGTTATGCATTGTTGAATATAAAAGCACGTTTTTTCCTTTACGAGGGATATAAGATACCAACGTTCCATTCTGGTTGAATCCGAACATACTTGAACCCTCTGCCCGGTTTTTCCCCTCTATAAATTCTCGAGGTAGTTCTCGCTTGTTCTTCTTTATAGTACCCACAACAGTCAGTTTCTTTTGCAACAAACTTTCACATAACGGTATGCTGGTAAACCAGTTGTCCATGGTTACATTTCTTCCTGTATTGGCTATCGGTTCTACAAGCCGTTCAACAACTGCCTTTGCACTATTCTCAACTGCAAATGGCCCCTCCGGTTGCTTACCAATATACACCTCCATATTTGTCGTGTAAAACGTTTTAGCATCTACCAAAGCAAATATTTTAATCCCATATTTGTTCGGTTTGCTAGGAATATACTGCCGGAAACTACATCGTCCCCTAAAGGCTGCCAACATTTCATCCACAGTGGTATACTCTGAAGGGGTATAGTTTTTCTTACAATTTGCAACAAATGTATCAAACAAATCACGAACTGCAGCCAACTTATCAGTTCTTTGCCTTTCTGGCCGTGTTGCCTTGTTATCAAATCGCATATGCCTTAATAAAAAACGAAATCGTTCTAATGACATAGTTAATCTAAATATTTCAATTGAAGTTCCGTTAGTTTTCCACAAATCAGCAGCATTCAAGTGGTTAGTTTTACGAACTGCGGAAAGGTAAAGAAGTCCTAAAAGGGCTTTTACCTCTGTTACATCAGTCTGAGTAGCAGTTCGGTATTCTTTGGAATATTCTTGCTGAGATATAGAAAGGTTAGTATATTCAACAATCATCTGCAGTATATCGTCAGTAAAACATTTCCAAATATCAAGCAGTTCACATGACGCCTCTTTCACCGGTCCTTTTACGCCAGGTAAGTGAATTACAATATTTTTGAGCGAGTTCTAACTGTGCCAGAAGGCACGTGTTTGCTCCATTTTGTGGTGTTATCCTTTCCAAGAAAATAGGGTTCTCTATATTTTTTTTCTTCTTGTGAGGTGGTGGATAATCATCAAAATCCTCCTCTTCTGGTTCTAAAATCTTGTTCGGACTCAGAATCGCCTTCCCGCTCTTCAACATGATCCTCTTCTCCGGAATCTTCATCATCGTCCATCTCCAAGGGCACATCTACTTGATCTAACTCGTCCCAAAGACTTTTTAAATATGCTTGTTCACGTTCATAACTCATCTAAGGAAAAACAATAACATTATTATCATTATATACATTAAAATTATAATAAAACCCTACCTTTCAAATAAAACCCAGTTTGAAACATAAATACTAACACCGGTCTAGGACACCGAAATATGGCATATATCGCGCAAAACCGTTAAGATTCACTTTACACTACCACAGCCGAAGCGTAACTGATAATTGTGAAGGTATCAGGAGCCACGCGAGATTTGCTGGACGCTTGACGTAGATTTTTCAGAATAAGTGGGAGGTCGGTCTGTGAGACCGAATGTTAGCACTGAAAGGTTTTAATCACTTATCAGTAGATTCAGTGGCGGATCCACGGTTATAAGTACTGTGGGCATGCCAACAACCTTAATTCAGTAGTTTTAACCGATAAAGTCTTACTCGCAGGGTCTATTTGAGATGGATAGGCTGATGATTAAAGGTCATAAAAGTATTACGATCGAAAAACCAAAACGTGAGTCTGTATTTAAGCAATTATTTGCAGAGGCGACAGAACAAGCAAAACAGTTGGATGTTGCATTAAAATCCCCACCTACAATTTTGGGGCAAACATACAGGTCCAGTATGGGCGAAATCGGTGGAAGAGTACTTTCGAAAATCAGTATACATACCTATATTAGATTTATTTATTAATGATTTGGAGAACAGAGTTATCTTCGGAAGTACTCGACCTCTTTCATTTGGGATATTTATACTATCCCAATGGACAGGAATTTGGATATCGATAATGTAAAAGTGAAAAAAGCGTTTCACATGTACCGCCAGTTCATTAGCGATAATGAATCTACAGTTTTAAATGAATACCGACTCTGGATAATCAAATGGAAAAAATCTTAAAATAATTTGGTCATACCAGAATCAAATAGGTACACCCCCAGTCAGCGTAGCTACCGCGTATTTAGCATAGATAAATGCTTAAATTACAAATTAAAATTTTATATTTTATTTTTTTTTTTATTTATTATTTCGGGAATTAGCCCCGATTATCTTTATATCAAGTTTAAATTCGTAATTCAAGAATTTACCTATACTATATACTGTGTAGATAAATAAATAAATTACAAATTCAAGCTTACGCTTTAAGCTTCTCAAAGAAACCATATGCCTACTGGAAATAAAATTTGGACTTTCTATACAAAGTAATCTGCGGGTGCTAACTATGTATGGAAAGTAGATTTTTTTTATTATTTCTGGTATATGGTTTTCTTTGGTGATTGATGGTCTAACACTAAGTCCATGGACTTGAAGCATGGACTTCCTACCAAGGTATGAAGGATTCGATCAATTTTCCTGACACCCTGTATACTATACTATATTATTATAAAAAGTAAAAGATTTGTATTTTTGGTTGTTTGTAACAAATAAACTTATAAAGTACTGAACCAATTTATTTTTTTTTACCGCTAGAATAGGTACTACATTTTTACTGATTGTAACATAAGCTATAAAAAATTTATGGGCGATAGTGGAGCTTAAAACAAGTCAAAAAGTTTATATGACATATGTGTCAAACACAGATTTTTGTCTAAACGATGTCAAAGTTAAGAGCTTTGAAAGCAGTTATTTCTGAAAACCTTAAACACTGAAAACTTTTGTCTTAATCACTTATCAGTAGATTCATTTGGTAACGAAAGAAACTAAGTTTTAAATGTTTTAGTCTACAGATAAAAAAAATAAAAATTTTAATAATTTTTCTCTCAGTTAAAAATTTAAAAACAATTGGCAACAGGGCTACCCCGAACCATTGTGCGATAACTAGTCAGTTGTATATTGTGCTCACCGGCCCGAAAGCGATATTTTTGTTTGTTTTTAAATCGGAAAAATATACCGATACATTTTAAATTCAAGACAAACGTAGTGCAAGGGTACCAAAAAGTCATGAAAACGGAATGTGTGCGACCGAAAAATTTTATTCTTTAAGAAAAATAAAAATGTGCTGTCTTAAAGCATAATAACATTATTATATTATTAAAAACATGTTTTACAGGAAACCAATTGCAGATACAGTACAGTATAAAAATTATATTTTTAGTTTTAAATGGTTTGTGTTTAAGCTCACAATTTTTTTTTCATATATTAAAAGTATAATTAAAAAGACGCCATAAATAATACCTGAATGGTTAAAGCGAAATAAACAACAATTTTAACATTTATGAACTAAACTGAAACTTTAATTTCTAAATCATTTAATTGATTATATCATATTATAACCTACAGCTAATTAGTTTCTACCTTCGTTACTAAATACGCTAATAAACTATCAGGCTAAATATAATCTGTGTAAAATAATTGATCTTCATACAGATGTACCTTCCATTATTCCACAGAATATTTCTTTCTGATTTTCGTCAAAAAGTACAGCCAATATTTTTATTTGCCCTTGTATAACTCCAGGCAGATCGTACTCATCATGAAATATTTCGAAATTTTTCATCTTGTAGGTTGTATGCTAAAACAATTGGCATCAGACATAATTACATCTATAATAGCTATAGACATATGTAATGGGTATTTTTATTTAATAAAAATTACCGCCTTAGTACTGCACTTATTGTCAACTGCTGGTTCAACGCTATTTCTTATTTTTTGCCATAGATCTGGGAAGTGTTCATCAACATCTTTACAAAGAGGTCCCCTTTTACTAAAAACATCTTCTTGCCAATCGCCGTTATTATATTTATCAACTCTTACATAGTACTGAAAGCATAAAATTGTGCCAATTATTATTAAAAAAGAAAAAAACGGTTTTTTTTAATACCATAAGATATATACATAAGGCATTGGTGATACAACAAACAAAAACCTCACTAAATTAATTAAAAGTTTTAAACATCGGAAGTTTCCAGTATTTTTTGAAATTCAGAAAACCTAATATATATATGTATATATATATATATATATATATATATATATATATATATATATATATATATATATATATATATATATATATAATAATATAATAGTTATCTTGGGCATATGGCTTCAATTAAACAAAAAAATAATTACGTAGTAAAGTGCTCTTTTGTAATCGCATTAAATACGTGGGTTTCCAAAGGATGGAAACCTCGGGTGTGGCAATCGGCTACAGTTCACCCTGTTGGGGATGGTCACATCCGCTGTAGCAAGAACGACTGAGAAAGGCTCACCAGTCTTTAAAACTATTCTACATAAAAGAAGAAAAGATTTAATGAGCTCTGGCGCATCTAACAGACTATCAATGCAACCAGTAAAGCATATTGATACAAAATGATGTTAAATGATAAACAATTTAAATAATGTTATACAGTGCCATCTAGGTAGACATGGCCATAATATTCAAAAATCGCAAAACAGGCACCTTTTGACGGCACCCTTTGCGATTTTTGAATATTATGGCCATGTCCACCTAGATGGCACTGTATAACATTATTTAAATTGTTTATCATTTAACATCATTTTGTATCAATATGCTTTACTGGTTGCATTGGAATTAGTCTGTTAGATGGCGCCAGAGTCATTTAAATCTTTTCTTACTTTGTAATAGTTTTAAAGACTTGGTGAGCCTTCTCAGTCGTGTCTGGCTTACAGCGGATGTGACCATCCCCAACAAGGGTGAAACATGTAGCCGACTTAGCCACCCACCCGAGGTTTCCATCCTTTGGAAACCCGTAATTTTAATGCGATTAGCAAAAGATACCTCTTACTACGTAATTATTTTTGTTTAATTTGAGAGCCATATGCCCAAGAAACTATTTTCTTTATTGAATTATATAACAAGGCTCAAGAACCTCTACCATTATAATATATATATATATATATATATATATATATATATATATAATATATATATATATATATATATATATATATATATATATATATATATATATATATAAATATATATAAGGTGATTGGTAAGTAGAGGCGAAAAATAAAGATCCGAACTAATTTTTTAAATTCTGAATCGAAAACATAAAAAATGCACAAAAATGTTATTGCTATACTATTTGCATTTTAAACCATACATAAGACATTGGTGATACAACAAACAAAAACTACACTAAATTAATTAAAAGTTTGAAACATCGGAAGTTTCCAGTATTTTTTGAAATTCAGGAAACCTAATATATACAGGGTGATTGGTAAGTAGAGGCGAAAAATGAAGATCCGAATTAATTTTTTAATTCTGAATCGAAAACCAAGAATACTTTTTTTTACAAATTTTCCTTTGTATCCAAGATATTTTACCATAAAGTTTTGCAAAAGAAAAAGTTTTAAATCACACTGTAGGTGTCGCTAATCTTAGTTGGCGCTTTCAAACTATTACGTCATATGAAATCAAGTTTGACCTTTGTCAAAAGTTAGACACTTGTTAATCTGCTATAGGAAAAATCACAAGAAAATGGAGTTCACTAACGAAGGTGATATTGCTTATGTGTATGGGTTTGCCATAGAAACGCTCTAGCTGCTTGTCGCGATTTTTTCTATAACCGATTGACAAGTGTCTAACTTTTGAACCTAATTTCATATGATGTAATAGTTTGCCAACTAAGATTAGCGACACCCACAATGTGATTTAAAATCTGTCTTTGACAAAACTTTATAGTGAAATATCTTGGAAACGAAGGAACATTTGCAAAAAAAGGTTTTAAATCCTATTCAGTGCTTACATAAAGAACCCAAGCTACATTTGCCCCCGGTACTATAATAGCAGTTCATCCAACTTATCCGAAAAAAAGGTTGGTAGCATTTCCATGTATAAATTCCTGTTGCACGTGTTCTCAAAGAAAAACGGTCCTATTATTCTAAAATACGAAATTCCACACCATACATTAACTTTTTTAAAATATTGGCGATGGGCAGGAATTCTAAATTTGGGATTTTCTGTGCTCCAGTATAGTACGTGCTGGGAAGCCACTGTACCGTTTGTTGAAAAAGTCGATTCATCAGAGAATAAAAATTATTCGGCAATTTGAAAAATGCGTCGAACACGGGGTAGGCGTATTTGAATAAATAATAGTTCTTTTTGTTGTTCAATGTTTTTGTTTAATGCATGTCTTATGTAAGCACTGAATAGGATTTAAAACATTTTTTTATTTGCCATTGTACTTTAAAACGATAAATAAAGTTTTAGTTATTAGTTTATTCTTGATGAAATTTTATGTTATTTTATGTTGCGCATTTAGGTGCCTAACAACATGCCGTTTAGAAAGTTGTAAAATTCTGAGTACTTCCGGAGATATCCGAAAAAAAACGAAATTTTGCGATTTCGTTTTTATTTTTTTCTGACGTTATTTAAAGAGATATGGAAAAACAAATGACACTTTCTCATGGCCACTTTTTAAGCTCTACAAAACAGCTTTGAGAGATTTTCCGTACGACGTTTCTTTTTTGTGAAACCATCATCAACTTTATTTTCTTAAATACGGCCCTCAATTGTTTATTGCATTTTTTTGAAGCAGTTATAATCCCAATTACAATGATGGATAACACTTATTATTTTTCTGTTAAATAAACATATTTTCCATAAGAGACAATAAGTTAGACAAGGAACGCACATCATTTCTTATAGGGGCGTTCCATATTTGTTAAAAAAATATTAAGTGTTATACATTTTTGTAATTGGGATAATAAGAGGTTCAAAAAAATTAAATAAAAACCCAGGTTCGTATTTAAAAAAATAAAGTTGATGATGGTTTAACGAAAACGAAACGTCGTACAAAAAAATCTCTCAAAGCTGTTTTGTAGAGCTTAAAAATGGCCATGAGAGTGTCATTTGTTTTTCCATATTCCTTAAATAACGTCGAAAAAAAAAACGAAACGCAATTCTTTTCGGTATCTCCGGAAGTACTCAAGAATTTTCAACTTTCTAAACGGCATGTTGTTAGTACCTAAATGCGCAACTTGCCATAATTTAACCGACTTCGTATCTCTTACGGTTTCCGAGATCCCCATGCATGCACTCGAATCTGTGGCACCTGTATATATATATATATATATATATATATATATATATATATATATATAATATATATATATATATATATATATATATATTATATATATATATATATATATATATATATATATATATATATATATATATATATATATATATATATATATATATATATTATATATATATATATATATATATATATATATATATATATATATATATATATATATATATATATAAATTATTTACTTAAACATTTTTATACAATTATTATATATTAAACATTTTTACAGGACAGGAACTTGATAATTTTTTTTTTTTGAATAATACCAAAGATAATACTACTACGAATAGATGGTTCATTTAAATGGGGCGTTTTGAATCAGTTCGGAGATATCAGTGCTTCCGTAAATGCGAATAAAATTAAGTCGGTAACCCCTGCCCCAGCGAAACAAACCGTGCGACATTGCCAATGTCTGTCGCTTGTACCTTATTCGGAACACGAAGTAGCGAAAGCGGGCGGCTAAACGGATTGTGAATTTTCCAGTTGCGTTTCATCACGCCAATAGTAAAGGACTGCCGGCAACACTGTTTAACTTTCGTTCAAGGATAGCGCGAAACTCTCTCGATGGACATCGGCTCGCGTTAGCCAAAGTCCATTAGGGGTATCAAAAATATAGCATTGAATGGTCCATCTTATCCGTAGTAGTATTATCTTTGATAATACATAATAGTAGAATAGATTGCAGCAGGGTTGCTTGACAAAATTTAGCCGCAACTACCTTTGATTAAATATACCGAATGATCCAAAAGCATATCTCACCCACTTTTTTTCTGCACTTTTCAAGATGGAAAAATGAAACTAAGAAATATTATATAATGTCAAATTTGACGTTTTTTGAAAGGTCATGTGACTTTCAGTTATTTCCGATTTCACCGGAAACGGCCTAAACTTTTGATTTTTTTATAAAACACCCTGTATATTTTTACATTTTGAATTTGAAAACATTCTGCGTCCAACAGTATCCTATATGCTAAAAAAGTCTTATCAAGTTTCTATATGAAATCTGCACCGAAGTCGTTTTTGACATTAGTGCCTTTATTATGTTGCTAGTTGTTAGAAATAATATTTGGTCAATTATTATTCTCCTAACTTTATTGGTTTTTGCAAAAAGGGGTTGCAACCCCTAATTTTAAAATTGTTTTTCTACGAAACTGTAATAGATATTTAAATGAAACCAAAGCGACATGGAAGCCAATATATAGTATTTCATTTCCTATGTTTTTCATCATTTTTTGACCAATCATAAGCAGAAAACCATAATGTAAAAAATTAATAGTGGCTTTTTAAGCTAGTTCTCGAAATACACCAACCAAAAAACTTAGGTATTATTACCATAACTCATACCAATAACATGAATGTGCGACGAGTGGAACATATTAAATAATTAAAGTAATGCATTTCTATGTAGTTAGGCAGAAAATGGCTCATTATGGTATATAAGACCTATAGTTTTTTTAGTTTTCATTTAATAGTATATTCCATCTTCGTCACTATTTTTTCTTCTTACGTTTTTTTTACGTTTTTATATAAAAATATAGAAAACAAATAGTTTTAATTATTATTTCATATTTAGTTTATTTTTATATATTTTGTTCTGAAAACAGTGATGGACTTTCAACCGAAACGTAGGTAAGTATTTTTATTTTTTTTGCGATCTCTCTTTATTTTGTTTCAAGCCTTCTGCCGGATTATATAGGAGTTAATAGGGTTTTTTTATACTCCGAAACTAGGACCGAATCAGTCTTATTGTACCCAACAAAGACTTTAAAACATATAATTTATTTATTTATTAAAAAGTCCTTGTTGGGTACAGCCCAAAAGAAACCATGGAAGTGCTTCGGTCCTGGTTCCGGGGTTTGGAAACTGAACCAGTAGATCGCCTGAAACCGAAAAAAAGAAAAATCCCTAAAATCTAATCTATCTACGTTTCGGTGGCAAGTCGGCACCGTTTTCAAAATAAAAATAAAGTATCAAAATTTAAGTGAAAATTAAATAAGGATTTAAAATAAAATTGTTAAAATTTTGGTCATAAATTATACATTTTTAATAGTTTAACCTTTATCCTGTTTCAGGTGATCTGCTAGTTCAGTCTCTATATTCCGGAACCAGGACCGAAGCGCTCCCTTGGTTTCTTTTGGAGTGTACCCAACGAGGACGTTTTAATAAATAAACGAATTATATGTTTTAAACAATATCAAAAGTCTAAGATGACCGCCATATAAAAATCTAAAGTTTTAGTTAAGAACTGAAAAACAAAAGACGATCAGAGAAAAATATTGCTGGTAAAATGTTCGTTTCCAAAAGGTGTTCTAATAATATAATAGTTAAAAACATGTCAAAATTGTAACAAATGAATTACAAGCAAAACATTAATATCGACGATTTTTACCCTTTTACTAATATCTTTAGAACTAAATTGTTAAGAAAAAAAAGTGTTTCGTCGAAATCATCTTTCTGACACTTTTCCTATTTGAACATTTCTCTATCTTGTATATAACCCAAAACATGAAAGCCGAATTAAGGACACGCTATATAAATGCAATAAATTTTTATTATTTAATTTGATACTTAATATACGGATAAAAACATGTGTTTTTTAAATCAGCCTTCGAAATTTCATGGCTTTTAAAATCTTCCTTTACCGGACTATTAAATTCCTGCCTAAAATTAACCATTTTCACTTTTTAATTTTTTATTAACCAACGGGGTTACATGCAAAAACTGGCTCTTAATTAAATTATTTTGTAAAATTTTAAACAAATAAAGCAATCTAGAAACTTTGAGGCACTTGGCCAAGGTCATTGGACTGAAAAATTTAAAGAATTAGTCATAAATAAATAAACAAACTAAATTAAATAATAACATTATCCTAAAATCTTAAGAATCATAAACTAAACAGTTTATAATGTCCGTAGTATTGCAAATTGTTACTAAATTATTTTAGGCAGTTTTCATTTACCTCCCATTTTTCATTTAAATCAGATGGTTTGTATTTCTCCTGATAATGATTTAAATTCATCAGAATCCACATTATTTAATACCATTCCTTTAATATTGAGTCTGTTACTACTTTCGCCTGAATCTGATTCACATAGATATACGTTGGTAACCTTTATAGTCGAAATTTACAGTTGTTAAAAAATATATGTTTGTAATTGTCTTTTTTTAGGTATAATGCTAAAACTTTGAAGATGCTAATACAGGGTTTCCCATGGTAGACTACCTATTTTGATATTGAAAAAAATTCTATATGAGATAAGTCAGTACGTTTTTTTATATTGTTATCTTCTATGGCCTTTGTAATTTGAATCAACATATTTCTAATCAAGTAGGCACCTGTCACAAAACTAAAAAAAATTTATTTTCGTAAAAGGTCATTTTTCTAATAAAGCATTATTAGGTTTGAACACATAATTCTACGTTTAGTTTTAATTCTCATGGATTATTTAGTTCAGCAACGAGTTTTGCGGGAAACATACAGAGTAACTTAATAGAAGAAGATGAAGCGGCAGTACATACCTCTAAAAACGCTAGAAAGTTCTGCGAGAAGTGTTTAATAGCCAACTCATTACACTATTTGGGGATAAATATTGGCTTTTAAGGTCCCCGGACTTAACTGCACCAGACTTCTTTCTGTGGGGCTATTTAAAATCTAAGGTTTTGCAATTCGCCCAGAAAACATCCAAAAGATCTTAACAAATTTCCCAAAAAAGAGGTTCGGTGAAAGATCGGGTTTTCCTTCATCGTGTCATGAATCATTTATTGTTAAATCTTGAAAAGTGCATTGAAGTTAATGGCACTTACTTAAAAAACGTAATTTTTAAAAGTTTAGATAAGTCGTATGTTATAGTAAATCCCAAAGAGTAAATTGTAATTAAGTGTAATAAAATGTTAATTTTATTAAGTTTTAACAATTTTACTGAGCAATTAAAATGGATAGTCTATTATGGGGAACCCTGCAGAATGTTATAAGTTTTTTTCTATGTGAAAATCTGCTTTATAAAAAGACATATTGGACATTATTACCTACCCCGACTGAATAAATTAGAAATTAAAAGACTGTATATATAAGCAGGTAATACCTGTAAAGTATTTTTAAGACAATCATTGGTATTGCCGCCTGAATGAGTAGTTAATTCAATAAAATATCTTTTAAAGAAATTAACTGCCGTAAAAAAATAATAAAACAAAAAAATAGTTGATAAACCGTTAAAATGTGAACGCATTAGTCTTTTTAATTATATAATATTAAAAATTTGTACAGACAATATATAAAAGGGATCCAGAGTAAAGAGGTCTAATTTTTAAAAATATATCAGACGTTTTCCTTTCTCTTTTAAAATTCTAAGCATTATTTAAGGTTACTTTTAGGAGAGAAAAAAATCTACTTATTTTGATTATTTAAAAAAAAAACCTTTATTACTAAACTAATAATAAAATTAATTTTTTTAGTTTAACTTGCTCCACCGAATATTTAAAAATAATTAAAAAAATTATATGGAACAAACAAAAAATAATATATATATATATATATATATATATATATATATATATATATATATATATATATATATATATATATATATATATATATATATATATATATATATAAATTTTTTTAAAAAAAATTTAATAAAAAAAATTTTTTTTATTTTTGATTTTATACTCTTGATAAAAAAAACTTTGCCACTTCTTAGAGTGAGATTGGAATAGAAACATTCGACATATTTTATACGCGGTGTTCAGAAAATTAAAAAAATAATAAAATGGTACAAGAGTAAAGTGCATTTATTTGAGAAGATATGGAAATAAGTTACTAGGAAAAGTTGTTCAAAATTAAAAGGTAGTCTCTAATACCAATTTTCCAAAAAAATCGGCCTACTTTTATTATTTTGTGGAAAATTTATTTTTTTATCAAATTCAAATTTTAATCTCAATTTTATCAAATTTTTTGGTGTAAAGTAATCATTTGAAGCTGACAATACTATGGTTAATGAATTATAAAAGCGAAGTGTCAATAAAGCTTGTCACTATCAACGCCTACTAGTACAAAACGGAGTTTTTAATTTGGAATTAGTTAATTGATATTAAAATAATTTTCATCACAAATTAATAAAGGTTCGAAAATTGGTTCCAAGTAACTTATTTCCATATCTTCTCAAATAAATGCGATTTACTCTGGTACCATTTTAAGTCTTTTTCAATTTTCTGAACACCACGCGCGTATAAAATATGTTAAATGTTTCTATCCCAATCTTACTCCAAGAAGTAACAAAATTTTTTATCAAGAGTAGATTTTTTCAATAAAATTAAAAATAATTTTTTTTATTCAACACCCTTTTCTGGACATACTGTATATATAATGGATTGGTTTTTGAAAGTCGATTAAAAATATGTTAATACTTACTGGCTTTTGGTTAACTTGAGCAAAAGCACCGCAGCATAATACAATTAAAATATAACAAGAAATCATAACTGAATTAAAAGCTGCTTATTATTAAAAATATCTTGTAAATAGGCCCGGGTTTATGTAAGTACAAAAAAAAAATGACGGATATTTGAACTAGTTATATATTTTTTATATGAATTATACCGTGTCACATCAAATTATTATTATTTTTGTTTTTTTTCCTGGTATTATTTATAAAATAACAAGCACCAGAGATATATTTAG